>PVJI01002601.1:0-142353 GCA_004026765.1 Micronycteris hirsuta
ATGTCTTCAGGGAGACAAACTGGTCCTACTAGGTTGATAACCACTGTTACACGTTATGTCAAAAGATGTTTCCTCAACTATCACCAGTACAACATATTGATAAGGCAAAGCTGAATTTATTGCTTATCACAGCAAAAGAGAAACCCACCTTGCAAAGATTTTTGACTGTCTCTCAGAAGGGGATTGTAATGTCAAAATTCATTGGGAATTGTAAGTTTGATTTATGGTGGGGCTTTCAATGCAGAAACTTGATTAGGATTAGGTAAGTATCATGATACAACAGTTAAAATATAGTGGGGGGAAATGTGACCTTAAACAAATAAATAGCCAGATATTTCTCCTGGAAAATGGGTTTATGCAGGGAAAACAAGGAATCGCAATTCACAACATGTGGTCTAATGGCTACCCACACAAGTCCTAAGAAACAAAGCAGAGGAAACTCTCATTACAGAGAAGAGGAAGCTGAGAGATATAAATCAGCAGCTCTTCCTGTTAGCTGCTGAGGGAATGAGAGCTTTCCCTACTGGTGCCCCCAACTCTAACTTAAATGAGGTTTCTGTCCATTCATTTATACAAAAGCAAGTATTTTAGTATTATGAGTATTTTGAGGCGAGGGTTCAAAGAACCTTAGGGTAAAATGTGTACTGAATAGTCGGTAGGTATTTTTGGAAGTTCCTGTGATGAAGAGTAAAACCTTTTGCATGGAAAGGAGAGCTGTGGAAAAACAAAGTATGCCCATGAAGATGGGGGAATAGTAAAGTGCTGTCACTGTAGATAGTTGGGTGTGGTTTTTGTTTCCCAGTGCCTGGGCTGAGTGTATGGGTGGTTTTGGTTCTCAACAGCCTCCTTAAGAAAGAATCTGATTTAGTGCACTTCCCTGGCCCTCATTTAGATTTTTAACAATTCTAAGTCCTAAAAAAATACCAACATGTCCTTTTGAGTCTGTGTGGCAGACATTCTTCACACATTCCTTCACACACAAACTAATATTTCATTTCAGACAACTCTTGCAAGCCTGATAGAAAAGCAGACATCCTGACCAGCACATGAAAAATTCGAGATATTCTTTAGAATGAGTACCAAATAAGTTTATTTGTACATAAAGAAATCCCTTCCCTTTCTCCTAAAAACTCATACATCCACCCCCTAATGAGAATAGTATTTGGGCTTCTCCCTAAATCAGTGCTTCCCAAATAGCTATTCTTTATTATTTCAAAAAATGCTTGTTGACTGTCACTTTGGCTTAGTATTTTTAGGTTAACACTATTGGATCCTTTATGTGCTTCAGGGACCAACACAATGATCAAAACTAAGTCAAAGCGTCCATATAGCTAACTCCTAGCTTTTTCTTGAATTGTAGGAAAGTGGCTTTTGTCACTAGATTCAAATTTGTGAAGCTTGAGCTGCCACAGTCATCTCAATCCTCCAGCCTCCTGTCCCTTCACACAGCCTGAGAAGGACCCCAGCCCTGGTTATGCCATTTGAACCCTCTGTCCAGTGGTCTTTGATGTCAATTCATGAATAACATGGATTTCCAGTTATATCAGCCTGCAAATTTCTTGTTTTGTTCCTCTTGCAACTTCAAGAATCATAGCTTATAGAAGTACCTGGCAAATAGTATTTAATAAATGTGTTTACTTTTATCTACTCCTTTGTGTCTTTTAGGTCCTCTACCTTCAATTGGAAAAACCTCTATGCAAACATTTGGAAGAAAATGTATTATTCCTTTGGGTCACATTGGGAAAGTTCACATCATTGATGGTTTCTTAGCCACAGACAGATACTTATTGGCTGGGGAAAAGAGAAGAGTAGTAAAAATTAATTTTATTTTCTCTGCTAAAACATGTTTTGGAAGAGGAATCTGTCTTCTTGTCAGATGCAACATTACTAAAGATTTAATCAGATGACTTGACTTTCTAGAAATGCCAAAAGTGTAAGACTCATCCTTTTACAATCTCTTAAAGAAAAGCTATGCTTATTAATTAATTTGTACTTTTTCAGTTGAGTCTTCTTATAGAAGAAAACCATGAAAAGGTAGCTTCTCACACAATAAATGAACTGATCTCCTTGAATTTAGATTCCATAATAGAAATTCTCAACATTTAAGAAAAAACTTAAGGACAAATTTCACTTTACCAGTGGATTCATTTGCTAATTCTCTGGCTCATCCTTTTTCCTGATTCTTCACTTAGGTTCTAACTGCACTCAGTGTAGTTTCTCAGTAAGAATCACAGATAATAAAGAAATTCCAGAAAAGCAAACATGTAGATGGGGCGATGGGGAAGGTATTAGAAAAAGATTGTGCTGGAAGCTTTTGTTAAATTGACTTTGGCAAAATAGTCAAGTTCAGTTACCAAATAATGTGTTAATATACTCATTCAAGTCAGTCAGAAGCTTTCCAGTTATTAAACATAGGCTGAAACTCACCCCTCACATTAGAAAGCACAAAGTCTCTTAGGTAACACTTTTCACAAAAAATAGTACCCTGTGACTCAGAAGCTTCCACTTACAGTGAAATATAAACTAGCAATTTCTAAGTTCAGAAATAGTTGAAGAAACATTCATAAACAAGAAGGATGGAAGGTGATATTCTTTGCCTTTAGGTTTGCTGAAAGAAAATAGAAAGTCATCCTGTATTTCACCCAGCTTTCAGGGTAATGCCACCTGTGAAAAGAGATAGCAACGCTCCACCAGCCACTACAGCCTCAGTGACAGAAATATGTATTTACAAATGAGGAATGATTCTGGATTCTCCACCTAAAGCACTGTCAAAATAAAGCTATCTTTTACAGGGACATGTATTTTTCTCTCAGTCATGGAATAGTCCTTAGGTATCCCCTTCAGTGCAATCCACAAGTTTCTAGAAAAGTTTAGTTTCCAATTAACGTGGAATTGCTCATTTAAAAATGGTTAAGTCAAAAGCATATTACAAAAGGGTAGGATGACATTTCCTGGGAAGTCTATAAATCTTGAAGCTCAGATCAGATCACAGCTTTGAATTATTCAATGAATTCTAGGTTTTAAAATTTAACACTTCTTAGTCCAGTGACTTTGTGTGTATGTATGTATGTTATTGTGATTTATAATAAGAAATACATATTTAATCTTCATTGCCATTTCTGGCACAGAGTTCTAATACTTGGAATTCCCAGGTGAAGGGAACAAAGATGTCTTTTGCTATGTTAATGAGGTGACTTTTGAAAATCACTTAAGGATGGGGGCCATTTGCTAGTGGAAGCAACCAGTCTCTAGTCCCTGATCTCTTACCTCTGGGGAGGGAGAGGTGCACAAGATTGAGTAATACCACCAATGGCCAATGATTTAATAAACCATGCTTATGCAATGAAGCCTTCATAAAATACCAAAAGAATGAGGTTTGGAGAGCTTTTGGGTTGGTTAACATGTAGCGGTGCTGGTAGACTAGCACACCTACAGAAGAAGCTTTGCACCCTTTCCCCTATGTCTTCCTCTATGCATCTCTTCCATATGGCTGTTTCTGAGTTACATTCTTTCACACACAGAAATCCAGTTAGTAAATAAAACTAGTAAATAAAACATCTCTGAGTTCTGTGAGCTGCTCTAGCAAATTAATCAAACAAAGGAAAGGGTCATGAGGACTTCTAATTTACAGCCAGTTGGTCAGAAGCCCAGGTTATAACCTGGATTTGGGGTGGCATCTGAAATGGGAGGTGGGGGCACTTGTAGGACTGAGCCCCTTTACTTGTGGAATCTAATGCAATTTCCCAGTAGACATGTCAAACTGAGTTAAATTCTTGGATATCCTGCTGGAGTCTGACAAATGCTTTGTGGTGTGTGTGGGTAGGAATGCGCCCCCCTCATGTTGGAATTGGTACCAGAAACCTTTTAGTGCATGTCCAAATAATATGATACCTTAGTCATTTACTTTAGAAATAAACATATAAGGCAAATTAGTTAATATAATAAATTTGGGAGAAATTATATCTGAGTAAAAATCATCTTTGATGTGGGAGAAGCTTCTAAAAAAACAGAAAAATGCTGGCTGACATTTGATCATACAGTCAAATATTGATAATAGACACTGTGGTTCTGTAACTGAAAGCAGGTCCAGCTGCCTGCCACTATGAAAGCCAAAACTCACTTGAGAGACAGGTATGATGTGGTTTATTTGCAAATAGATGCTAGGCATCTGAAAGATGAAGAACTCATGTCACAAAGCCCATCTCCTGGAAAATGGGTGACTCATGTCTCAAAGTCCATCTCCACCTCTCAGTGGAGACAGAGGCTTTTATAAGGAGGGAATGGGGAACAGACAAAAGGATCAAGGGGAGGGATTGAAAAGTTCTCTATGTGTAGACTAGCACAGCCCATCCCAACAAGACAAGTGATGGTCCAGTCTGCATCACCCTGGTTTAGTCATCCTGGCTCCACATCATCCCAGCTTCATGTCATCCTGTCTCCATGGCTGAAGGTCAGCAAATCTCCCAGAGCTGGGGGATGCCTGAAGGTTGGAGTCTGTATCTTTTGAAATTAGTTCCTAGGATTCTTATACAAACATGCTGTTCATTTACAAGCTACTACATATTAGAGTCAGCACTTACAGAAACAATGTGCTGAAGAATGGTGGGGTAGGTTATAATTTCCTATTATGATTTTCCACTGTTACAGTTCCAATAGAAGATAACATAAAGACAATTCATATTTGGGTTGGCATTTACTTAATGTAAATAAAGTACCTAGTGACTTGCAATTCTTTAACTTCTCGAGCTCAAAAAACTAAAGAAGAAAAAGAAGAAGGAGGAGGAGAGGGTGGGAGAGGAGGAGGAGAAGCAGAGAAAAAGAGAGAGAAAGAAAGAGAAAAAAGATAGGTCTTTATCTGCTATATGAAATTAGTAGTGGAGTTTATACTTAATATATAATCTACTAGTAGATAAACAGAAGGCAATTTTATACAATATTTAGCACACTGGGAGATTTGAATATAGACTCTTTAAAAAATCCAGCATGTTGGGAGGTGGGTAGGGCAAGGGAGAGTAATGGGGGGGAAATGGGGACAACTGAAATTGAACAACAATTTTTTTGAAAAATCTAGTATGTGCCCAGGAAAAAGGCAAAGTTTAAACCACACTGGGCCAAAATCAGTATAATTTTTAGGGAGAAAGTAGAAATACCCCATTAATTTTTTATAATTGTCAGATGTTTCAAAGCTCCTTTAATGTAAAACACTGATGATTTAATCAAAGAAAAAAGCAAACACTGAGCATTAATAGTTATTTAAATATATAATTGAACATCCATCTAAGTAGAATTTAGGTTTCCACATTTTTAGCAGCTCAATTAGAGTTAAAAGCAAACAATAATCTATGTGATTTAATCTCCTAAATAGAATAGGCTATAAAATGTATAATTTGAATATACTGCTACTTCTAAAGTTTTAAAAGGTTTATTAATATTTTATATTATTCACTGTGAACTACAGTCACAGACCTATTATTTATATGGGACAAAGTCCTTAAAACGATTCACATTCAGAGTGGCTGCTTTAAGATGGCACTAAACACAACATCCTAACGTTCTGATGTTAACACTTTAGGAATGTTGCCTATAACATCTCAGAGCTTTACCTCATTAGACTTTAACCTCACGCAATGAATCTGGTTTTATTTCTAAGTCATCTTTCCTGTGTCGTACAGAACTAAGTTGGACACTTTTCTTCTGTTTTTCTTTGAAACTATTATGTCTGAATCAGAATCATCTAGAACTGAAGTTTCTTTGGCCAAACTGCAGTGTTTTCTGTTTTGTTTTGTTTACCCAGCCCACTGGGTAGCAATGAAGGAAATGAATTGTCAACTTTCTAAACAGCATAGCTTAGCCTATATGGGCATGGCTGCCAAAGCTTAGCCTCTGTAGAAGCTGGGTCAGCAAAAGTATCCAGGGGTGTCATATATATTTGTGACAAATACGATGTATGGCTTCACTTGAATTCCAATATATCCTCTCATTTTGCAGAGACTCAGATCATTGTCCTTCATAGTAGTTAGCTCACAATTCCTTCTCAATTATCTGGACATAGACCTAGACCTAAACCAAGCTGGGTTCCAATCCACTAAGAACTGGTTGCACTTATTTTACTCTTTAGGTTCCACATATCAGTGAAATAACAGAATGTAAACTGTAATTGAAAAATAAAATTAAAAAAATAAAGAACTGTATGTGTGTCCTTAGGTAAGTTACTGAACATCTTACCCTCAGTTTCATTATCTAAAAATGAGAATAAAAATTATACTTTCTTCATAAGATTACTGTGACGGTTAAATATAACAATGCATATAGGATATTTAGCACCATGCCTGGCATATATTGAGGACTCAGGAAATATATTTATTTCAATAACTATGTATTATTAGTGATTTCTTTCCAATTTTCCATTATATATCCTTTATCACAAATAATGACTCTGTATTCCTTTTACTACAAATGTCTATGGTATTATGTGCTTGGTTTGCAGGTTAACGTATACAAATTAATTGGTATAAGTTGTCAATACTTTTGACAATATAATACTCAAAAATTGCATTCAAATCTAAAAGAAACTAGATGTTGGGTTATCCCCTACCCCTTTTAATTAGTTAGTCACTGCTTCTTTCCTACTACTATGGGTAATTGATAGTTAACCATATTTTCTACTGATATTTAGACAAATCTGAATGAGGGGAAGAGGACCCAGATTCCTCCCACAGCCCTGCCCCCATCCTGACAAGACTTCACATATTTGAAAGATCACAGACAAGCCAATAAACATGTACCCCCCCTGCCCCAGCCAAAATGAGGGAGAGAGGAGATAGAGGCTAACATTACAGAAAGTACTGACACTTGTGCAATGCCTTTTTGGGTAGATGCCTAAGACACAAACACACTTCCGTTCGCTCTTCACCAATCCAAGCCACACGAGTGGTCACGGATAGTAGTAAGTGTTCTATATTTGCTGGCACATGCTTGTGGCTAATTGGATCAAGGTGGACAATGACCTCAACAGGAACAATAAAAAAATCAATCCATTGGGAATTTCTAACTGGAGCCACCAGAGTTAAATGTCTTTCTTGATCACCTAAATTAAAGAAATGCAGACTCAGCACTGTAGAGCAGCCCTCAGCTGCCTTGTACATGGGAAGCAAAGGAAGCCCTCTAAAAAGGGGAGAAGAAAGAGGATCAAAAAGAAGATATTGTGCAGGAGTCTGAGAGAATACCAGCCCTTGCGCCTTTGTTTGCAAGATGCCCAGTTCCATTTCCTGCCTTCAAGGGAACCAGCTGCTCTTCTTGCCTTGGCTTAGTAGAGCAGTCCCAAGTCCTTAAAATAATCTCCCCCATTTTTGCCTAAACCAATTTAACTAAGTTTCTGTTTGGTATGACCAAATTAAATAAGCAAATCAAATATTCTTGCCACTTTTCTTTTCCCCACTAATTCATAAAACTGACTGCTTCTTTGGGAGATTTCCATTTTGTCAGTCCCAGTGAAAATAAATTATTCTTTATGCCCCATATAAAATAATGCAATGGTTGTTATTTAAAAGCTGAACAAAAAACGTTGAATATATTTGTTTGTGTCTTGTTTTTGTGTGGGGAGGGCGTTATGTTAGCCACCATAAGGAAAGGTGTACAAAATAACACAAAATGCATTTAAATCATTTTCATATTTTGTAAGTTTTGGAAAAATATATAACCAAAGAAAAGAATATAGATAAACTGCAAATCCACAAGATTTTTAAAACATGCCATTACATATGTTTCAGCTGACTCTCACAATGACCCTGAGAAGGAGGCCTATGAGACCCATGAAGCATGAAAAGGCAAGAGTCCACATCAAGGAATTCATTTGTCTTGCACAGGAGTCCAGAATATATGACTCTAAAAGCACAGTATCTCCCCCATTTTCTTGTTTTATTTTCTCTTTGTTTCCCAAATTCTATATCACACTACTCCTATGGGATATTCCATGGTCCAAAACTGCTAAATTTGAGAACTGCTAAATATACAATCCATTACAATGTACATCCATATTATCTATAGTCTGTAAAGAAATGCATTCAACTTCATTTAACCCAGTGTTTGACCAATATATTTTCAAAAAAACATCGTGAAGCATTATTGAACTTGTGTTGCTAATGGAGCTATTAATAAATGGAAAAATTAATGGTCAATTGATTAAAAATTAGAAATGTTGAACAATAGCACATTGCCTATTTTCTCTATGTTTGGCTGATACTTTTGAATATCTTTTTTTATTAAAAATACTAAAATACATTAGAGTGTGAAGAGATCAAAATCAGCTAAAATCCCATGGCCCTGGGACAACCACAATCAACATCCCATTGTTCATACTATCACATATCTCCATCCATAGCTATGTCCAATTACAAACGGTTTTGCATAAATCAGATATCATCACAGGATGATTCATCATGACAATCCCATCCTTGTCTTCTTTCCCCTAACACTACCTGCAGCAACACATGCCCCTAGATAACCAATGTTTTAGAAATTTGATATGCAGCTTTTGATGATTAGATAGATGAGAGAAAAAAACAGAAAGAAGGAAAGGTGGTTTTGTGGTATTTTGTTATGATAATAGGTCATAACATATACATTACTTTACATCTTTCTTTTCTCTGTGAAAATTCTTCCAAGTTGAATGGTGTAAAAAATTAAAAGGAAATAATTTTGGCTCAAGTCATTGAGTATTCCAGTGAAAAATTATAGCTTCGGGTATGGCTGGTTATAGAGGCTTAATCAACTTTATCTATATCTCTCCCTTCTTCTAGAATGATTCTTTTCTTATCTAAGTTTTCCCTTAAGGGAGCAAAAAGTAGCCTTTGGAAACCCAGGGTTACTTCCCTGCTGATTTGTTTTTATCAGCCAAAAGTGTTAGTACTTTTACCCCAATATTCCCTATACTTGCACGCAGTTACATAGATTGAACTGACTTAGGTCATCTGCTTGCCTCTCAACAAATCCCAATAGATAGGGCTATGCAAATTCCCAATGAGCTTTGCCATTTGAACTGGGCATTCAGCCCTTTCAATCCTGAGGGAATGAAATGTAGACGGTGAATCCCCAACTAAAATCTGAAAAGGGTTGGTACCTGTAATAAGGTAAATAAACACTGTGTTGCAAAAAATATCCAAGATCTTATAAGCATGCTAAAAGATGGAAGTCAATCTGAAAACATAATATTCCACTAAACACCAAGGAAACATAGCATAATTATATTTCTCATTCTTGGAGAGTTAACTTTAACATGGAATATTAAGACTAAATAAAACTTACCAAATTTTAACTGGGTATCTCAGTCAGTTATCATGTGACTGCAAGGAACAGAAGATATTTGAACTGGTTTAAGTTAGAGGTGACTTTGGAAAGTCTACAGAAGAACATTAAAGAACCACGGGGCAAGAAGTATAGCAAGTACAGCTGGGTCTCATGAGAATTGGAATCTCTCAAGGAGATTATCTAGGGGATTGTATAGTCTCTTGTCTTTACATCTCCATCATGTCCTTCTTTGAAGATCAATTTCTTCTCTATCCTAGGAATAAGAATGCTCACTCTCTTACTGATTAATCTCCTTTTACTTTTGTTTTTGTATAACTTGCCACTGAAATGTTATTTACATCACTTCTGACACCTCACCCTAAAAATATGTTGTCAGTTGTTTTGAAAAACAAAGATGCTGACTGCATTCCCATCCCCATGCAATCTTTCGTTTGGAACATATTCCTTTCTTTCTTCATTTTGCTTGAACCGCCCCAGCTGGTTGAACCTTCATGTTGGCTTCTTTGCATTAGGTGAAACTGCCAGTCTTGAAGGAATAGCCTTGTGTAGGAGATGAACCTTATCATCCAAACCTACCCTAGCTCTTTAGTGTGATTGTCCAAGCAGCGTATTTTATTTTTAAAAGCTCCCAGTAATTGAGGGTGTGCCAAACCTGTCAGTGTCCAGAAGGGAGGATCTCAACCAGAATCTAAATTCAGGCTGATTGGAAGCCAGACCTTGCTGCAGTCGGTTTAAATTACAAGTGTAGGCCCTGCTGGCCACCACTGCCAAGCAATCGAGCATGAGGGCTGAAAAGAAAAGACGGGTGTGAGGCTATACAAGGTCCTTCCTGGGAAACGTGGGCCCCTGAGCAAGGCAGAGGGAGAAGGCCAGGATGGCGGCCGCTGTCTGCACTCCCTGAGAGCACGTTGTGGGCACCTACATGTGTCCCGAACCTGAAGCCTGCCCCTCAGACCGAAGCTCCTAACAAGCAAATAGGCTGCTTCTACAGAAAGACAAGGGTTGTGTCTCAGTCAGCTGTCTGGGCAGTGCCCTGGAGGTAGAGTCTGTCAAGAACCAGCTCTTCGATTATTCCAGTCCCGTGGGATCATAAGGGCAGCCCCTCTAGGGATGCCTTGAGCTGGGCTTAGCAGCAGGGTGGAAGATAGCACTTGGCCTCTGGAGGTCTCTGTAAGTGTGCACAGTCAGCCCTTAGATGTGACATTAATTAGAAGCCTGTCCCTCAGGTTACAGCTATGATGACAAGTTTGTAGGCCTTTTCGTGGGAAGATAGAGCGCCAGGGTCTGTGGCCTCTTGCTGTGCACTGGGGGATGGTAACCATTGAAGAACACTCTCTGTTTCTTGCAGTTCTGTGGGACCCAGGAGTGTAAGCCCCACGGCCACCAGAGTCAGGCGATGTAGAAGTGTCCCCTGGTGGTGGCAGCAAACACCGGGCACCAGTTGTGGTGGCCTTCTGGGCATTCTGGAGCTGCAGCAGGGTAGAAGGAAGAAGGCGCCCTCCAGTGTCCGCTCTGGGGAGCAGCCCAGCAGGCCCCTGAATGTGTGTCATGTCGGATGCCTGTCCCTCAGGCCACACTCCAAAACAAGCAACAAGCAAAGGAGCCTCTCCCATACAAGTCCGGCTCACCTTTACCCTGAGCTTCCCGTGGACCCTGGAGCCGGTGAGTCAGAACTCCCGGGCCCTTTAAGCACGTTTCTCTGATCAGTATACTCTTGTGGATCTCGTGGACACGAGCTTCGTTGGATTTCAGAGCTAGGTGTTTTGAGGGCTCAGCTTACAAGTGCAAGGCTTAAAAACTGGGGGTGCCAGTGTTGGGTTCGAACCCTTCACTACTCAGGAGAAGCACTGGGTTTTGAGTTCCCTACCAACTGTTGGTCACTGCGCAGGGTGGGGGGTGGGGGAGTTTGTGGTGAGATAATGTCCCAGCCGCTCCCACCCACTTGGTTGTGGGCCTTCACTCATTCACTGGATGTGAAGGGTTCACTCAACCAGTTTTTAGTTTATTTTTCAGAGAGAATTGTTCCATATGTAGCTGTAGATTCAGAGTGTTCGTGTGAGGAGGTGAGTTCAGGATCCACTATGTCTCCATCTTGGACCAAAACCTCATCTCCATGAGATCTTACAACTCCAGTGTGGGTACATCTGATTAACTCAATGTTTCTTTCTTAATTCCAAATTCTTGGCACAGAGAACTGAATTGGGATAATTTGGGTCAAGTATGCATTTCTGGCATAATCAGCTGCACCTGAAAGGGGCAATTTGCTTGTTATCTGAGGGAAGTCTGAGAACGAGGACGTGGCTTGGGAAGAAATGCTGGGCATCTTAAGTGGAGTAGTTTCAGTGGTTGAAAAACTAATAGTTATCAGGCTTCATTTTATGGCATTGTGGTTAAGCTCGCTGGTATTGAAGGAGACTGCCTAAATCTGTAAGTAGGGTTAGTTGTAAGCTCTGCTTTAAAAGAAGGAAAACTGAACAATAGAGATGTTAAGTAGCTAGTAAATGGTGAAGCCAGGATTTGAAAAAAAAAAAAAATTAAAGAAAGTGTGCTTTTAGTCACTAGTAGCAGCCTATCTGTTCTTTGAAGACAGAGAGGAAATACATTTATCTCTTTTATCTGGGCTTAGGCAGTTCCTGACCCATAGGAGACATTTAGTTTATGTCTATTGAACATCAGGAAGAGCAAGCATGCCTTGATACATACCTTTACCATATTTATTAACAGAATTTAGATTCTCACTTAAGAACTCAGAAGAGAAAAAGATTAGTGGAAAAAAGTAGCTTCTTGCCTGCCTGTTCCACCAATCCAAGTGAAGATTGCAGAGTGAGTATAATCATAAAAATGTGTAGAGTTTTTATTCCATTTCCCAGGCAAAGAGCCAATCATCATGCTGAATCATCTTGTTTAATCCTCAGGCTGCTTTCAACTCTCCATTTGTGTTAGTCCCTGCCCCTGCCATGATGGGATAAAACATATCTTCTGTTGGGATGTTACAAGGGAGTGATTCCACCTTTAGGTACAGCTGGATTTAGGACTCAAATGGTGTCATTGGTATTTGGCTACTCTTCCATCTGCCTTTTTCAATTTTGGCCACATTCCAGATTTTCTCTCAACATAGTTAAAAGCCTATATCAGCTTCAGATTTTATATTTTCCCAGTCCTATAGTCCATGAGAAAAACAGACCTTCTCAAAATTCTAGTCAGTTTTGTTATAATGCGTAGAGTGTGTTGGGTTATATAACCAACCACTTTGAATCTGACCCCCTTGGGATCATAGAATCAAATTAGCAATAATAACACTTTATAACTTTTATCTGAAATGTAAGTGTTATGGCAATTTAAAATGTCCATTTGTGGATTTTAATTCTATTTTGGAACTTTAAGGTCTTGTTTAGTCATTCATAGAACACAACTTGAGAAGCAAAAAAGTTCCTATATGACCTTAACAAGTAATTTTACATCAATGAGCTATTTCCTCATTTTATATGAATCAAGAGTTTGATTTAGGTCACTGAAGCTTCTCCAAATAACAAAGGGCTATGATTATGCATTTCCAGGTACAGCCTTGGTATGGAAACGCAGAACTCAAATAGTAGAAGCTAAATGGCTTTAGAGTTGCAAATTAGGGAATATTCTCAACTTTCTTTGCATAGAAAATATGAGTAAAATGGATGGAAATTTCTAGATTTATGGATGAAAATGAAGATAAAAAGTGGTGCCCTACATGTAGATTCCTGTCATTAATGTATTCAACATTTCCATAATATTTTTCACTCATGCCCAATTAACAGTCTACCTGCTATAAGCAGCATAGTTAGGCTATTACGTGAATTGCACTAAAGGACAAAGTCAATGTCTGATTTCTCGTTGAACTCCCAATGTTTAGAATTGGGCTTTGCACATAAGTGTCCAATACAGCCAAAGTTTTAAGGAGAATGGTTTTATTATTTAACTTGAAAGAGCCAATCATCTGTAGGCAGATTCTCAGTTGTTCCCTTGAAGTAACCCAGGCCTGCAATGGTTATTTTTGCATGGATTCCTGGGATCCCTAGTAGGTATCAAGAGGGCTGTTATTTAAATCTACTAAACATACCCTCAGAAGAAGTCATCAAAATTAGGTCAGCTTGTTGAAAGTATCAGGAAGTGGTGACAAATTTAAGTGTACCATTTGTATGAATATTAAAATCACCATTATCAGAAAATTGATAAACAAAGTACCAGGTACTTTCTTCTCCTTCAGAATTAACCTTCTATAAATAATTCTTCTGTTTCTGTAATTGAAGCCGGGGAATAACTTCTTTGAGACAAATTTCAGTTTTTCTCCTTCTTGAAATGAGATATTTGAGAAGCAATATCACTTACAATTCAAATCAGGACAAAAAAGGCACTAGAATTTTCTTTAAGGCACTAAATTTTTTCAAGATTAAATTATAACTGTTTCAAACATACAGCAAAGTTGAAAGAATTTCAGTAAACATAAAAATACCTACCATCTACGTTCTACCATTAATATTTTACTAAACTTGTTTTATGTATCTTTATGTAATAAGTATCTTTTATGTAATATTTCTATGTATCTATCCATCTGCACCTCTCTTTATCCATGAATCAATCCTTCTCATGTTTAAACATTTCAAAGTCATTTGCAAACATCAGTAGCCTTTTCTTAAGCATTTCAGCATGCATATAATTTATTAGAAAATTGTAGGACGAGCCCTGGCTGGTGTAGCTCAGTGGATTGAGCACGGGCCTGCAAACCGAGGGGTTGCCAGTTCGATTCCCAGTCAGGGCACATACCTGGGTTGCAGGCCAGGTTCCCAGTGGGGGATGCATGGGAGGCAACCACACATTGATGTTTCTCTCCCTTTTTCTCTCTCCCTTCCGTTCTCTAAAAATAAATAAATAAAATATAAAAAAAGAAATAAAATTGTAGGGTGATGCATTGACCACCCTATAGATTATGTATAGTGAGATAGTAGTTCTCCCAAGGGTGGGTTATTGTGCGAAGACATACCTTGTATATCCATTACTAGAACCTGAGCCACAATTTCCTGATTCTGTATCTTCTTTGCCAACACCAGGGCTAGCCGTCTTGGGAATGCTTGACTAGTTGCATCAATCACAAGTACTCTTTAATAATAAGACATAGAACTTATTTAAACAGAAAGAAAAGCTGGCATGTAGAATATGTAATTTGGCTGGTTCTTGGGCCACGAGTATAACTTCAGCACTGACACACCTATCACAGTGCTCTGCCCAAAGGAAATGCTTGATTAATGAATTTTCAAATGCATTGTAATATTTTTCTGTGTTCTTTCCTTATTCAATATTGATCTAACATTTCAACCCCAAATTAGGGTAAGCCCCTCCCCCACATTAGTTACTTGCTTTTGTTCACTGCCACTCATTGCTGGTGTCTTAATTATTGGGTGCACATCTTGCAGAATATAATGTGTGCAATCTGATAAATTTCCCTTCCTGCTCTATTATTTTAGGGGTTGTGGTTTTTAAGTAAAGAAGAGAGTGTCAGTATTAGGACAGGAGTCTAGCTAGTTGCTTCAGAAATCGATGTCTATGCATTACAGGGTGGATAACCAGTGTTTTGGCTGACTTGCTGACCATCTTTCAGGTGAAAATATGTATGTCTATGCCTTGTCTGACACCATTATGATTTGTAATTTTTCTTTTAGTTCTAATAATCTGGGAAGAGATCATCCAGAAAATACCAGGTTACCCAATTTTCCCAACTACTGAGCAATACATTGTTACTTCAGTAAGTCTTGGTTTCTCCACCTATGTGCAATGAACTATATGTAAGCTCAGTGAGAGCACGGCCTGAGGCTGTTTTGCCTGTGATTGGCTACTCAGCAGCTAGCAAACGGGCTGGTACATAGTAGACATTTTGTAAATATTTTTGAATGAATACGTCTTAAACTATTATTTACTCTAGCCGCAAATTCATTTTGAAATGCATAAATATAAAAAACATATTTAATGTTATTAATATTAATAACTAAATGTAAATATTATATTTTAAATATAATAATAGGCATAAAAATAAAACATGAAATCAAAACCTACAAGAGCATATAGCATAGGTAGTGTGTTAATTTCCTGGGGTTGCTATAACAAACTGCCACAAATTTGATGACTTAAAAAAAACCCGTAAAAAAACAGTAATTTATTCTCTCACAGTTCTGGAGGCCTGAAGTTCAATATGTATGTCTCTCCAGAGGCTATAGAGGGAGAATTCTCCTGCCGTTACCTGGCCTTCTCTGTATCTCCTTTCTGTCTCAAATCTCCTGCTTTTCTCTTAAAAACATAGTTGTCTTTGGATTTAAGGCCCACCCATATAAAAAGCCTGAAAATGGCTATCAAAATTTTTGAGCTCAACATCCTTAACTCATCTTCAAAGACCTCTCCCCCCCCAAAAAAAAAATAAAGTCACATTCACAGGAGTTAGGATATGAATCTGAATGGTCCAACTTTTTATGGACCTTTCAACCCACTATTCACTCAATATTTTGTTAATCACTCACAATAATTATCACATGGAAAAATGCGATTTAAGCGTATATTGTTCACTTAGCATAATGCTCTCCAGATCCATCCATGCTGTAGCAAATGGTAGGAGCTCCTTCTTTCTTTCCACTGTGCGGTATTCCATTGTGTAAATGTACCATAGTTTTTTCATCCACTCATTTACTAATGGGCACTTAGGGTGCTTCTAGCACTTGTCTATTGTAAATTGTGCTGCTATGAACATTGGAGTGCATAGGTCCTTTTGAATTGATGTTTCAGGATTCTTAGGGTATAATCCCAGCAGTGGGATTTCTGGGTAAAAAGGTAGTTCCATTTTTAGTTTTCTGAGGCAATTCTGTACTGCTTTCCACAGTAGCTGCACTAGTCTGCATTCCCACCACCAGTGTACTAGGAGGAGCAAAGGGGAAGGAAAATGAAGGATCATCAAGGAACACATGGACAAAGCCAAAGGGGGATAGGATCAAGGGTGGGAGGTGGGGATGGGTGATGGTTGGGGCAGGGGGAATGATGGGGGAAAAGTGGAGAAAACTGTACTTGAACAATAATAAAAATAAATAGACTTCTGGCTAAGATGGAGGTGTAGGTAGATACACTTTGCCTCTCGCACAACCAAAAGAAGGACAGCAACGAATTTAAAAACAAAGAATAATAAGAACTGCCAGAAAATCAAACTGTATGGAAGCCTGAAAACAAAGGAGTTAAAGAAGAAACATTCATCCAGACCGGTAGGAAAGACAGATGTGGGTGGCCGGGGTTGAGAGGACTTGTAGCAAGGCGGCCGCTGGAGGACTGGGACAGGCAAGGTAATGGCTGGCAGAGCTGGTGGTCCCACATTTGCACATGGATAAACCAGGAGGAACAACTGGGGAGTGAGACAGACTGCACAACCCAGGGTTCCATCATGGGGAAGTAAAGACTCAAAACCTCTGCCTGAATAAACCTATGGGGGTTGAGGTGGCAAAAGAAACTCCCAGCCTCACAGGAGAGTTCTTTGGAGAGACCCACAGGGTCCTAGAATCTTCACAAACCCACCCACCCAGGAATCAGTGCCAGAAGGGCCCAATCTGCTTGTGGGTAGTGGAGGAAGTGACCGAAAGTAGGCTAAGAGCTGAGCAAGTGACATTGTTCCCTCCCAGACCCCTCCCCCACATACAGCACCAAAACACAGCCAAGTGGGTTGCCCTACCCTGGCAAATACCTAAGGCTCCACCCCTTACTGCATAACAGGCGCACCCAGACAAAACAATATGGCCCAAATGAAAGAACAGATCAGAGCTCCAGAAAAAATACAACTAAGTGATGAGGAGATAGCCAACCTACCAGACGCAGAGTTCAAAACACTGGTAATCAGGATGCTCACAGAAATGGTTGAGTATGGTCACAAAATAGAGGAAAAAGTGAAGGCTATGCAAAGTGAAATAAAGGAAAATGTACAGGGAACCAACAGTGATGGGAAGGAAACTGGGATTCAAATCAATGGTTTGGACCCGAAGGAAGAAATAAGCATTCAAGCAGAACAGAATGAAGAAACAAGAATTCAAAAAAATGAGGAGAAGCTCAGGAACCTCTGGGACAACTTTAAACACTCCAACATCTGAATCATAGGGGTGTCAAAAGAAGAAGAGGAAGAACAAAAAATTGAAAACTTCCTTGAAAACATAATGAAAGAGAACTTCCCTAATCTGGCAAAGGAAATAGACTTCCAGGAAGTCCAGGAAGCTCAGAGAGTCCCAAAAATCTTGGACCCAAGGAAGCACACACCAAGGCACTTCATAATTGAGTTACCCAAGATTAAAGATAAGGAGAGAATCTTAAAAGCAACAAGAGAAAAGGAGACAGTTACCTACAAATGAGTTCCCATAAGACTGTCAACTGATTTCACAAAAGCAATTTTGCAGGCAAGAAGGGGCTGGAAAGAAGTATTCGAAGTCATGAAAGGCAAGGACCTACATCCAAGATTACTCTATCCAGCAAAGCTATCATTTAGAATGGAAGGGCAGATAAAGTGCTTCCCAGAAAAGGTCAAGTTGAAGGAGTTCATCATCACCAAGCCCTTATTATATGAAACATTAAAGGGACTTACTAAGAAAAAGATCAAATCTATGAACAGTAAAATGATGACAAACTTAAAACTATCAACAACCAAACCTAAAAAAATCAAACACAAAAACAAAAACAAACTAAGCAAACAACTAGAACAGGAACAGATTCACAGAAATGGAGATCACAAGGAGGGTTATCAGTGAGGAGGGGGTGGGAAAAGAATGAGGGAAAAGGTATAGGGAATAAAAAGCATAAATGGTAGATACAAAATGCACAAGGGGGGGTTAAGAATCGTATGGGAAATGGAGAAGCCAATGAACTTGTGTGTATGACCTCTGGACATGAACTAAGGTGGGGGAATAATGGTGAGAGGGGGGTTAAAGGGCAGAGTGTAATAAAGGGGAGAGAAAAATGGGACTAATGTAATAGCGTAAGCAATAATATATATTTAAAAATAATGAAAATAAATAAATAAAAATAAAAAGTATATTGTGCAGCAAAGTTTTTAAATTAACATAATGCATTTAAGGAACTGTTGAGAAATATAACCAGTGTATTTTTAACTTAAACAGCAATTTTCCTTTTGTAATAGCTTAGCTCTATCTACTGTATCCAGAACTCACATTACCCAAAAATGAAGCCAACTATTGCCATAAAGAAAATTCATTATTTACCACCAACAAAATTAAATTAAAACTACTATAGATATTAAAGCTGCAATTCTAATTAGAGAAGTACTCCTTAGGGGATTTTCTCTCTGGAGCTGGAATTCTCAGTAACTTGATACATTTTTGTATCCAAGGCTGTTGGCCACAAAGCCGAAATTAGTACAGTGATGAGATATAGGAACTAAAGTAAAAATCATTTATCTAATAGCTTTTATTTATATTTTTCCTATATAATTGAAAGCATCAAATGAAATATATGGATTGAATGCTTCTTCAGTAATTTAATGGCAGTTGAACTTGGCACATTTTTAAAAATTGTGTGTAATCAATAGCTTGAATTCAGGTAAATTTACTTTCAGGGTTTTCTTCTCCTCTGCCATTTTCTGAGCTTCCTCTAGATTAATGGCTCTATAGAAACCTAACACAATTATTTGTGTGGCTACTCAAAAAGACCAGTGGTGTGATATGAATTCCATTTAATTCATCAAAAACAAAATATTCATCATGATTTTTGAGCTATATAATAGCAGATAATCAGTTTTTCATTTTATTTAGTGGATATTGTGGCTGACTGTCTTAGTTTTCCATGCCATTCTAAACTCTTGTCTTTTTTCTGAAAACTGAACTTGGTAGGACTTTGATCTGTGAAGATGGTGGTTAAGATCTTTTAGGTGCAGTAACAGTGTAAGACAAAACAGAAACCAAAGATACTCAAGGGGGCTAGGAAGAGGAGACCACAGTTAGAGGGAGATCCACTGGTTGTTCCACAGCAGGATGCAAAGGGAACTGAGTCGGGTGTAGGTGGGGAGGAGATGGCATGTATAGCTGGGGTAGGTGGTAAATGTGAAGAAGATTGTTGAAAACATCTTGCATGAATGCTCAGCCTTCCATCATCAGGCACCAAATGTTTGAAATAAATGTCCATCTCTTCCTAATTTATAGGGTAGTCTACTATGAAGGGGCTATCTGTTTGCATCCTACTGAGTCCAGCCCACTCTTACATTAATTACAAGCATGTAATTATAAATAGAGAGGAGAGCTAGCAAGGAAATGAACATAGTCCCACAAACGATAACAAAGGTACTTGAGTTAGACCGGAGATAAGAGAAGGCTTCACTGAAAAAGTTAATCAAGATTTGTGATGCAAAGAGTGTAAAGAATTTACTAGTGAGCTCTGGTTGGTGTGACTCAGTGTATTGAGTGTTGGCCTGCAAACCAAATGGTTGCCTGTTGGATTCCCAGTCAGGGCACATGCCTGGCTTGCAGGCCAGGTCTCCAGTAGGGGCCACATGAGTGCAACCACACGTTGATATTTCTCTCTCTCTCTTTCTCCCTCTTTTCTCCTCTATTTAAAAATAAATAAATAAAAATCTTAAAAAGAATAATTTACTAGTGAAGGAGGAGAATAGGGAAAGTGGGTGAAAGAGAATAGCCATATGGTGGATTCAGCATGTGCAAAAGATTAGTAAGAAGTAGTAGTGTAGTCAAGAAGCAGAAGATGGCCAGTGCAGCTAGACATTAGAAAGTAAGGAGAAAAGTGGCAGGACATGAGACTGGGGAGTAGGCAGAAGCCACTGCCTACCTCTGTCTTTAAGCCTGGAGAAGGGTGCACAGTTGGATGTGCATCCCTTCAGTGAGTGGTGAGACAGAACGCGTTGAAAGAACAGCACTATTCATTTGATGCAACTCTTTAAGTACACACTTTCCTTTCTTAGAGCCTTTATGATAACACATCGTATTTCTTTTCACTTATTTCATTTAACTTAATCTGTCTGTCTAATCCCCTTCATTATACTGTGAGCTCCTGGCCTACCACTCTTCTAATAAATATTTTCTGAGCTCAAAGCAAAGGCATTGCAAGTACCAGCTTATCCATGGATTGCCAGCAGATCACCAGGTCCACTGGGCCCGGTGTCACTTTAAACTGCTATTAAAATGTGTGGGATACATTTCCAGTCCTTGGAGTTTCTATCTTCATGTATCATGTATCAGCACTTTTCACAGTCCTTATTGTTATTTTTATGTTTTCTTTTGTATTTTATGAGATTATCTCATGTGTCCAATATCCAGACTTTATACATTCACTTATTCATTCATTCATTTATTTGTATTCATACATGCCTTTATAAATGAATATATACCACATTTGGTACTAGAAAGTAATTAGGCACCATTTGTGGGAATAAATGAACAGTTCTTTAATTAGTTTAAGCATATTATTCAAACTTTCTGGATATCAGTTTTCTGCTAGTTGTGCTACTAGTATCTAACTTACAGATTTCCCATGAATGTTTAATGAGATCAACTTCATACGGCATACTATTTGTAATATAGAATTTCTGAATCCATGCTATCAACTCGTATTTCTATGAAAGTCTTGATGATGATGGTGGTGGTGGTGGTGGTGATAGAGGTGGTATGGGAATGTCTTTACCAGTTATAGAACTGATATCCTTTCTGTGTACTTTAATTACTTTTAGTATTAACATCATTATTCCGCCATTAGTAAAGAGTGTGACATTTCAGGTATTGTGAATCCCTGCTTATTTAAGTAAAATTGTGAATATCAATAATTGCTACCATTTCTTGAGTGCTACTAAATGCTGAATTTTTGTTAATATTATACGTATACATACATATATATTTGTTCCAAGCAGAGGAGGTATTTTTAGTCCCATTTTATAGTTGAGTAAAGTAAGGCTAAGATAGAAATCTGCCAAAGTCACATCGCTAATAAGCTATGAGATCTACATCTGGCTCCATTACAAGAAACTGGAGTAGTGATTTTCCTTTTGTGAGTCCTTTAAACCACTTCAGGAAGCTCGCCCCATGTCAAATCCAGAGAGATCTACTTTTTCTCCTGTGTCAATGTACAGCTTATGCTAGCACTTTCATGTTGTATTATTATCTTCTGTTTACTCATCTATTTTTTCAACATTCTGATTCTTCCTTAAAGACAAGGAAGATGGGATTTGTATACATAGCACCTTCTATTGAGCACAGAGTCACACACATTGAATGAATGAGTGAGTGATTTAAAAAATGGCTGATATCTACATACCCATTTATATACTTATTTGAATGTCACCTTGAAATGCTAATCTAGTTGTTTAGTTCAATGACCTAGAAATTATTACAGGAATGTTAGGAGTGGAAAGCAGGTAGCTGTGGTCTTGCCCTAAACTTCAGGAGAACCTGTGTCTAGTCCTGGGTCATCATCCTAAATATTTGTAATTCCAGATAAATTTTTCAGCATCTCAATTTTCTCATCTGTAAACTAAAACCATAGGACTATATTACCTCAAAAGACCCTCCTTGTTTTGACATTTTATGATTCTGGAATTAAAGCAGTTCTTCTTTCCCTCCTATGAACACAGAACACTATACCTCCCAGCCTACCATGCAGGTAGGCAGAAGCCATGTGACTAGTTCTAAGGAGCAAGAGGTAAAAGTGATACATAAGGGAACTTCTCATTCTCTCTTCCTTGGCCTCAGCAATCAGAAGCAGTACATTTAGACAGCAAGGCATTTAGGTAAAAGCAGACTCCATGTGCCACTGCATGGAAGGAAGCTGCCCTGAAGAAGATCTCCATTAGAGGAAAAAAAAAAAAGAAAGGTCAGGTTCAGGACTGGGCCTCCAAAGCCCAATAATCTTACTAAGTTGAGAAGCATGGGTATGAGAGAGCAAAAAATTAAAGATTTAATACTATCTTGAGCAAATATTATGTGTGGTCACTGGCACATACTGGAAGTAGATGTTTTAAAAGTTTACAAGTTTCATTAGATCATTTTGTTGCCAAAGTAACATGAGCATTGGGTTAAAAAAAAAAAAAAGCCTGTGACTTTTCGTGAAACCTTAAATAGTCTTTGGTCTACCAGTTCTCATGGGATGAGAAAGCTGTGTGGCCCCAAGTAGAGCATAATGTCAACTTCAAATATGGCCAAGAAAGATAATGGAAGGAAAACATTATCTTCCCGTGGAAAACAATAGCAACCTTGAAAGTCAGGGGTTGAGGAGATGGCATCAGGAGATGGAAGCTAACGTGAACATCTTTGATGACAGATGATCTATAGCAGCCGACCTTGCGTGAAACAGAAACACACTTTTCTGTGTTATGCCCCTGAATTTTGAAGGTTGTTGTTATCCAGCATAGACTAGCTTAACCTGAATATTATAGATCTATCTTCCATTTCTGTACCACATATTAAGTTGTATCCTACCAACCACACATTTGTCCCTGCTTTTGTGCAACACAAACTTGACAGCTGGTTCTCTATGACCAGCAGATTCCCAAGTAAAACACAAAGGAAGGTGCCCATGTTGACATGAAGCAAACTAGGGCACTAGCCATCTCCAAAGGTTAAGGTCTAATAAAAGTTTCCAAAACTCCTAATAAATATTCAAGGAACAAAACTCTGCAAGAAGTGGGGTCATTTTCCTGATTTTAAAACACTACTTTTTATTGCTATAAACATAAAAAAATTCTTCCTCTGAGAAAACTGAAGGCATTAAAAATATTTTTATATAGCTCTCAATCCATTAGAGATTCAAAGTAGGAAACACGTGACCATGTGTCAGGTTCATTTGAAAATAATTATAAAAGAATTGTATTTAATTCTTTTTGAATGTGTATGTGTGTGTGTCACAAGTACTATTTTAATGTCTGCTCAGGATCTGATAAGTTACTTTAATAAGCTAAGTCCTCCCACTGCAAGTATTACATGAAGTCATTTTGAGACTTCATGGAGCCTTTGCTCCATATAATAACAGTGGGAAGTTGTAATGGCAGGAAATTGTAACCCACCCCACCATTCTTTTGACATTGTTTCTGTAAGTGCGGACTCTGACTAATATGTAGTTTGTAGATGAACACCATGTTTGTATGAGAATCCTAGGAACTAATTTCAAAAGATACAGATCCCAATCTTCAGGCATCCCAGCTCTGCGAAATTTGCTGACCTTCAACTGTGGAGCCAGGATGTTGTGCAACTGGGATGTTGTGGAACTGGGATGACTAAACCAGGGTGATGCACCCTGGACCATCACTGGTTTTATTAGAATGGACGTGTTAGTTTGCACATAGAGAACTTTCCCCTTCTCCCTCGTTCTTTTTGTTCTGTTCCCCATTCCCTCCTTATAAAAGCATCTGCCTCCACTGAGAGGTGGAGATGGACTTTGAGATGTTAGTGCTCCGTATTCCAGATGGCCAGCATCTGCAAATAAACCACTTTCCTTTACATCAGCACCCACCTCTCGAGTACTGTTTTTGTAGCGGCAGGCAGCCATACCTGTGTTTGGTTACAACACGAGACCAATGCTCAAGCTATTGAAATGCAGCTTGCCTTCAGTGAGTGTCCACATTTGTCCCTTAGCAGTGATTAAAAATGTAGGAGCTGCAGTGCTATAGGTGGCAATGCTTTGAAGATGTCAAGCGTAGAACCCACTGGAGACCACGTCCACTGACACGCAAGGGGCCCCTGAAAGTCTATTTTAGAACTCCGTTTCTGATTTCACCACCAAGAAACACCAACACACTTTCCCCAAAGTAAGACTCCTCTCTCATTTATCACAGGGACCAAATGCATTGCTTTTTTCCCCTAGCAATTAGTCACTTATTTGTCTTTCTTCCAGATGACCCTTAAGAGGTTTGGGGATATTGACAGATAGATGGTCAATCAATGTGTAGGAGGAAAAGCGCGAATCAGTGTGGCAGACATCAAATACTTAGCTGAATGAGTGGGTCAGACCACACCCATAAGCCGCACTTCAATTCTCTTCCTCTATACTGTTTCAAGTATGAGAAAGCGGGTTCTTTTCCGGTTGCCAGGTGTGTTTCAGTGGCAGTGCTATGTACTTAGAAAGACTCTGCATAGAATCCTGAAGGGAGCAGCAGCGGTGGCAGCCTCATACCTGCCATCTAGTAAGACCTTACTAGTTCCCAGGCATTATTCTACAAGCTTTAAAAAATATACATTTATTTAACTATCACATTAACCTATCCTGCACATTCATTCCCATTTTAAAAATGAGAAAACAAACTAGCATCAAAACAGTCAGGATGTCAGGCCTTTCTCAAAAACAGTTCTTCAAAATTCACTATGGAACTCTCACAATCAGCAATTCAAAAGCAAACCAGAGAGCTGTACGGAAGGAAAGGAGTAACTTTCTCTATTTACTAGAATCCTCTCCACACAAGAGTTGAGTCCTCTAACCATGCATCCTAGATGAGAATCATGCTTCTTAAAATGAACTGTTGTACAGTAGGCACAGAAGGGCCTCAGTGGCTTGAGACAGCATTCAACTCCTGGTTACATACTATATCTTCAGTTTGAAATGAGCCTTAAAAAGAGCTTACAAACATACAGTTTCAAAATAACTTATCCACAGGAGCTCTAAAAAACTTCAACGATATGTTAAAGACTTTTTAAATTTTAAAACAGTCATTTCCTTTCATTGACTCTGGGTTTTAAATATTATGATAATTGTAGATAGGCTATCTTAAAAAAAAAATACGAGTGCCAGCCTGCATCCTGAGATTGATTGAATTCACAGAGCCTTTCTAAAGTTTAGGAAGCAGTTTGGTATTTGTCACGGGGGATTGCCTTCACAACTAGAAAAGTGAGACTCGGAGATTTAATGGCAGACTCTATGCATTAAGATGGGCAAAGTTAGGCTGCACGAATCTCAAAGTCTTAAACAACTAAGTACATTTCTTCCTCATTTCATTCCGTTGAAGACAGGGAACAGGGCTCAGCTGAACACAGGCACTCAGGAACTCGTGCCGACGGGGGCCTCTCCAGACATGCATCTCAGGGAGAGTCAGGCAGACAGGGGCTGCGTATGGTGGTTCTTAAGCTTCTGTTTAGAAGCTACACACATTACTTCCATTCTCACGTTATTGACCAAAGCAAGACAAAAGCCAAGTCTAATGTCAGGGGTGTGAAGAAAAGTACAAGTGTCCCCAGTGTTCCCTCTTTCATTTGCCACTCCAGACCTTCTCCATCCATCTACACCCAGTTTTTTGTCCCAGAGGCCTTACATAAACTCTATCAGTGGGCTCCCATAGCCTCTGGGGCATTGGAGGGAGGAAGGAAAGTCAGACCGTGGTGTTTAGTCCCTGGCAACCTCTCTGTGATGCAAGCCCTAGTTTGCCGTATTTTCCAAGCTAAGGTCACTGCTTCTCTCAAGGCTTCTTTACAGGATTCCTTCCTTCCAGGTTCTGTCCCCTACTCCCTGGCGTCATCCATTTACATTTAGATTAGTAACAGCTCCTCCACATTTTGGACCCTAACTTTTTAGACTATTTTTAAAACTATATTCCACCCTTTGTAAATAGTCCCTTTGTAATAACAACACCTGGATTATCCTAAATTGAGTACACCATCTGTTTTCTGTTGGAACACTGAAAAGGCAGCAAATTGGTGAACAATAATTCAGACTTCTTCTATACTGCCCTATGGCGGCACAGCAGTGAGAGGAGAAACGAGGGGCCGTCAGTGAGGCCTCACTGATCTCCAGTGATAACATGTATGAACCTATCCTATGGAAATATGGAACACATTTGCCAAATAATTAAATCCACAGTGTTTTTTACCAACAAATTTCCCAAAAGTACACAGTAAGAACCTAAAATTTAAGGATATCTTTAAAGCATTGCTGGGAATATAAAAAATTTTGTTGTTTGCTCTTTTTGCAAATAATCCCCACTACTAATTAACCCAAATTAATTTCTAAATACTACAGCAATCCGAGAGATGTGCTTCTAGATATCCAGTATAATAAACATTGATTATATTGGGGGTTTTATCTAAAAATCACTCACTCTTAGCTTGTCATACTATCTTTATTGATTTGTTATTGGCCACACTGTTCATTAAAATGCCAGAGAGCAAGGAATTCATTTTTAGTGCTCTTCCAGATACCAGATTTTTATCTCCTTAACAGTATGATTCAAGGTCAAGGTGGTTTATTGTGTTTAGACAGAAAGGCAATCAAAGTAGCTGGAGTTGAAAAACACACGGAGGGAAGTTTGAAGTTTCCGCTTACCCCAAGGACGGAATCTTTAATCTCAACCACAATCTGAAGAGTCTCTGGGTATTTGCTGTGTTTCAAAGTTTAGAGTAGGAGGGTTTTTTCCCCTTTTCTTATTTCACTAGTTACAGAAAGAGTTATAGTAATTATTGCCTTTTATTCCCAAGCAATTTTGCTTTCTGAGTGACTGCATTTTAAATTCTGTGATCTATCTCCAAGGTAATCTTAAAGTCAACAGACTGCTTAATTCGCCACTTTCTGGGGCAGAGGTATCAGTTTAGTAATGTCTCCAGCCAGTTTCTCATATAATTTTAAAGGTCTTCAGAAATAACATGTTCAATGTTTTGTTTATGTTTGATCTCAATGAACCCTGAATGACCTTTAAACATATCAAGTCAAAAAGGTGACAAAAGTGAAAACCTAGTACTCTTTAAAATACTATACTGTGAACTTCCCAATCCAGAAATTATATCTCTAGGTATATGCAGATACCAAAAGTTCCCTATAAGTTGCCCTGGCTGGTGTGGCTCAGTGGATTGAGCACCAGCCTGTGAACCAAGGGGTCACCAGTTCGATCCCAGTCAGGGCACATGTCTGGGTTGCAGGCCAGGTCCCCGG
This sequence comes from Micronycteris hirsuta, assembly GCA_004026765.1. Classification (NCBI taxonomy): domain Eukaryota; kingdom Metazoa; phylum Chordata; class Mammalia; order Chiroptera; family Phyllostomidae; genus Micronycteris; species Micronycteris hirsuta. Next base: position 27,211 of record PVJI01002601.1, read on the forward strand.
TGGAGGGCACGTAAGAGGCAGCCACACATTGATGTTTCTCTCCCTCTCTTTCTTTCTCCCTTCCCCTCTGTCTAAAAATAATAAAATCTTCAAAAAATAAAAAAACAAAAGTTCTTCATAAGTTGATGAGAAAAATAAACACATATCCAAGAAAAGGTATGAGTAGTCAATTTTCAGAAAAGAAAGAGGCATGAGGCTAATAAAGCACAGTAAACAATGTCAAGCTCACTACTAGGAAAAATATATAAATTAAATGGAAAGTGAAATAGCATTTCTCTTGCCCATCAGAATGACAAAGTTTATGTAAACAAGAATCCAATGCTGGGGAGAATATGTGAAATGAGTATTTTTGTACATCATTAGTACAAAGTAAATGTTATCCCTCTTGAAATCTAGCAGTGTCTGTGGAAATAAAAAGGTAAAATACTGATTGTTGATCAAGCAATCCCACTTTGGTAGCCCCCATAGAAATGAAACCAATAATATATGTACAAAGATATGTATTACTTTATACTGATAGAAAACTGGGAACAACTTGAATCATAGGGGTAGATTAAATTGAATCTAATGTTAGCTATAATGTAAAAATGATTGAGATTCATATCGTCCAATCTGAAAGAAGGGTAGTGAAGTATTTTTATGTAAAAAAGCATGCAAATAAATGTAGATAGCATGATTACATTTTTATAAGAGCAATACCACAAATTGTCTATATGGGTGACAGCCAGCCTCCAAGATGGCTCCCGGTGACACCTGCCTCCTGATGTTCACACCGTGGTGTAGTTCCCTCCTGCATGGGATCAGGATTTGTTGTGTGACCCACAAAATATAGAAGCGCTATTGTGTGATATTCAGAGCTAGGTCATAAAAGACATTGTAGCTAATGCCTTGCTCTTCATATTGAGTTGATTTTGCTGGGGGAAGCCAGTGGCCACGTTGTGAGGACTGCCAAGCCCTCTATGGAGAGGTTCATGTGGTAAGGAGCTGAGTCCTTCCACCAAGGAGCTGAGGCCACAGCCAACAGTGACATGAGGGCATCCTCTTAGGAGTGGATTCTATTCTAGATAAACCCTCAGATGACAGCAGCCCCAGTCCCCGTCTAAACTGCAACCTCAGGAGAGACTCAGCCACAACCATGTTCCCAACTCTCTGAAATAGTGATGCAGTAAATATTTGTTGTTTTGTAAGTAATAAATTTCTGGATAATTTGTTACACAGCACCAGTTAAATAATACAATGTGGAAAACGTGGAAGGACATGTCACACTGCTAAATTGTTTACTTTAGTGTAAAGGTGGAAATGATTGTTAAATTGTTTCAATTTTCATTTTGATATTTTGTGCTCTACAGTTACCATACAGAAGCTATTAAATGCTACAGACAGAATCCCAGTGATCTATTTATTTAACCAACAAATTTGGCAAATACTGATGTAGTAATTATTCTGAGGTGAGCACTGTTCCATGTGGAGGTTTAAAAGTAAATAACACAGAGTGGCCTCAAAAAGACCACACTTTAAAATAAGAACTGAAAACTAATATTTACTCTCTCCCATTTTAAATAATAATAACAGTTATGAGTGTACACAGAATGTCATGGGAACACAGGGAAAAAGAGGACAATTATGTTGATGGAAGATTGCTGAAGACTTTGCAGAGAAACTTACTTCTAAGATATGTCTTGAATGATCAAGAGTTGTTTTCCGGGAAGCGAAAAGGGGAGCAGGTAGGGACAATATGAGAGAGTACTAGAATTTGAGATTTATCCAAGGTGTGCTACTCGCTGATCATATACTTCCTTCTGCATGTGTCTTCACCATCACAGAGTATAAAAATTAAAAATCTGTATTAAAAAGCAAAAGCTGGGTTATCTTTATTTTTCATTGATTACTATGAGGATAAAATTAAGAGAGAAAACCTGCTGCTGTATTATTCAGTCTCAAAATCCATTTCAGTGGAATCTGACCATCTAGAGAAGAATTAGAGGACATGGTGCTTTGCTTGGGTGCCAGCCCTTACACAATATACAGCAATGTCTAAGCAGCCAGCAGAGGTGCTCACCCATCTTATTACACTGGATACTCCAGGGCCCAAGGCTAAACGGCTTGCAGGCAGTGATGTTACTTCACAGTCAGTTCCAATTTAATTGTTGAAGACTTTTAGAAGCTGGGTGGTTTGTACTCTAGAAGCTGGGTGGTTTGTACTCTAGAAGCTGGGTGGTTTGTACTCTAGAAGCTGGGTGGTTTGGATTAACTCTGCCTTTTGTTTTTCACAGCTCTCCCTAGTTTTCAAAGATATCAACTCTCATAAGCATCCCAAAAGTTACAAATGGTAGTTACAAATAGATCTTTTTTTTAAGCTCACATGTGTGCAAAACAAGCATCAGGCTCATTTTTTTTAGAAAATAAATCTTATCTATAATATAGAACATTACTTAAATAATTGAACGAATGTTATTCTCCTTCCTATCCCCACTCCTCCCCCTGTGATTTTGCTTGTGATAATTGAGACCTTGGGGATCCATCTCTGTTATTTTTTAATGGCAGCCAATTTCTGCATTTATAGGAAATAAGAGTTGTATATCTTTTATTTGCCTATGCTATTTGAATAAGAGTAATGAACTGCCATTATAATAGGAAAATTGACAGTCTGTCTCTCAATGCAGTTGTTACTGTTACATTTCTTAAATTCTGGCCACTTTTGCTCAGGTCACTGCAACAGGGAACAGCTGACTTCGTGGATCAGTTTGCAAAGTTGGGTCCAAAGACAGGGAATTCTAGAAAGTTTGAACCAGAGGGGTGTTATATAGATTAGGACTGTATAGATTGCAAGTGACAGAAAATCTTACTGGTTACGTAAATCAATGCATTCTTTGGTTAAGCTGAATATATTGGCTTATGTAATGGGAAATCAGGAGATTAGAATCATTTTAAGTAGGATTTCAATCAAATCTGATGAATCCTTTCTCTTCATAATATGTTCCCCCATCCATGAGTTAGGTTGCCTTTTTCTCAAAGACAGTTGCCCTTAACCAGCCATATAGCTGCTAAAATTCCAGCCTTGCATTTTCTCATGTTCAAATCTATCAGTATAGAGGATCCATCTTTTGTCCCAGCATCTTCTGAATTAAACAATGTCATTTTCTCTGATTGGATTGTTATATCCAATACAATATCAATCATATGGCCCAGAGACTAGACCTCAGGCACAGATAGGCCTTTAGTTTGGGGGTCAATACCATCAAAGCTATAGGGACAGAGTTCCAAACCCATGATTCTGCATCTTCTCAAACTGTAGGGTTTTGATGAAAAGTAACAAAAGCATCATAAAGCCTCAAAATCTGCATTATAGTTTAATCGCCAAGCTCTGTCTGAGAGACTTTGCTGTGGACCGAATGTCTGTGTCCCCCCACACACACAGATTTATATGTTGAAGCCTAATACTCAATGTGATGATATTTGGAGGTGGGGCCTTTGGGAAGTCATTAGGTTTGGGTGGGTTCATGGAAACAAAGCCCCATGGTGGGATTTGGTACCCTTATAAGGAGAGGAAGGGCAGTTGTCCTCGTACTTTACAGCACTCTGACACTAGATGCGCTGTAACAGAGTTTTCTGGGGCCCTCCACAGAGAGGGGATTCTAGTTCAGTAAGCCTCTGTCCTAGGTGGCTTATTGCCCAGGGATCTGCATTTGAAAACTTCAATGAGCACTTGTATGAATGTCTTCCAAAGCCCACACTTCAGGAAAATCATGTCTTCCTCATAAAATACTCTAAGGAGGAGAGTCTTGATACATTTGGATTTTTCTTCAACACAGCATGGTTGGAAGATAGTTTAAGCACACTGGCAATTGTGAATAAAAAAGTAAAAGCCAAGTTTTTTTCATTTTAATAATGGTAACTCATCAAGGGGAGTAGAGAATTATTGGTGTCTTCCCTGTTTTATTCAGATGAGCTTTTATCTGAATGAGATCTAGACAGGGTGCAGTTTCTGAAACCAGGCTTTTATGCTCCTTAGGAGCCACAGGTTCAAGGGAGATGAGAGGTGATACTTTGACTGAAGACTAGAGACAGTGGATCTGAAGGCTAAGTAAGTCAATCAAAAGAAATGATAGGGATCCCTGAGCTCAGCTCACACCAGAAATAAGTCATGTAAGGGACAAGGAGTTAGTAGCCATCTGGAAGGACAGTCAGCTAAAAGAGCAGGTATCAATGGTAAGGAGACTAGAGTCTGGGAAACCAGATCTCTAAGAGTTGAACTTAGAAATGGCCACTTTGTGCAGGGGCACGGGGACACATTCTCTGTTCACAAGCAATAATGTCATCCTGATCGTTGACTCAGACATCTCATTCAACAACTATTGCAGTGCCAGGTGCCAGAGAAAGCCACCAAAAGACCCATGAATAAGATAGATATGGTGGTCTCTAGAGCTTAGATCATCTAGCTGCAAAGATAAACATTAAATGAGATACAGTATATATAGAATAATTTCCCCAAGGGTGGTCCCCTAAGCAGCAGCAACATTACCAGGGAACTTACTAGAAATGCAAATTCTCAGGTGTCACCCCAGACCTGCTAAGTCAGACTGTGAGGGAGGACCCAGCCATCATCTGTTTTAGTGCACCAGGTGATTCTGAGCCATGTATCAATGTTCTGGTCCTCAGTTGCCTCATTTGTAAATGGTGTTAATAATACTTGACGCGCTTACAGATAGAGCCCACATTATATCAGGCATGAAGTTCTTAGTAAAAGCCCCAAGCTGCCTCGTAGCTGAAGCTGCAGGGAGGATGGTTAATGGTGTTATACAAAATGTTCAAAGCTGCATGGAAGGGGGGCCGTTTTCAATTCTTCTCTGATCTTAAAGGCCTCTCCCTACCTCAGCGGCCCATCAACACAGCAGGTGGAGTTCCCAGTCACAGAACAGAACACCTCTGATCCATGCAGAGAGAAAACAGAGATGCTACGCTACAGCTTTACAGTGCCAGTTTCCTGCTGAAAAGATAGATTCAGCACCTTCTAGATCATTCATGAGCATCCTCACACATAAATTCGGTATCCCAGGGCATGTTGTGTGGAAAAAAAACGGTGGTATCACACTTCTAACTGCATGACTTTTATTCCCTTGCTACACAAGTTCATTGGAAAGCATTGGATACTGGGTCAGAATTTTTCAGATAGAAAACACATAGGTATGCTGTATGTAACTTTCCTTGTAGACTGACTTGATCTCAATAAATTCTTTTTCATGTTTGTAAAGTCCTACAGCAGACAAAGTTGATGTACATCTCATGTCCCCTGACCCAACTCTGAGTTCACCTGTTCCCGCTGACAGCCTGCTGTCCTCAAGTGCTAGTCTCTCTCTGATTCCCTGCCTGCTGTGAGCTTCCTGGGAGTTTATGAAGTTCCTGGGCAGGGCAGTCAGGCAAAACCTGAGATTTAGCACAATGAGGGAGGAGAACTTTCAGTTCATGAGAGACAGGCCCAGCTTCCTCAACCTCCATGGGACGATTCTAAGCACATTCTACAAAGGACCTCAGAGAATCCCTGGCTGGACTGATTAAGAGACCTCCATTGGTCATTTTCCCTACCTTGTCTCATTTTCCCTGCTCCCTCCCCTGTGCTTCCAAGGATCTTCTTTCCAATGAACTACCTGCACCTAAGTGCCTGTCTCGGAGTCAGCTGTCAGAAGAATGCAAGTTTGCACAGTTTGAACATAGTAGAGCTCTATTCCAAATCCAGGCAGTCTAGCCCTACAGCCTCTGTTCTTTTCTGCCATGTCATCCTCTCTCAGTACAGCACCTTCTGAAGTCTGCAGAAGCACTGATCCTTGTCCTACATAATCTAGGAGCTGAATAGTTCAGTCTCAAGTAATCTAGTCCCAGAACTTCATAAACTAGATCAGAAGTCAATGGAAGGAAACAATAGCTGCTTCTTCACTAAAAGACAAAATGCATTTTTTATTTATAAAACTACTGAGATGCTTCAAACATAGGAATGCTTCTATGTCGTGAAACTAGCCCACCATCAGGAGCACTGTTTGATGCATGTCTCTCAGGAGACTGCCAAGCACTGTAAACGCATTTCAGTTTTTCAAAGATGCCCAGTGTAAGAAAGGAACATTCAATATTTCCACCCTTTGAAACATTGTTGATTTTGTTATGCATCTCTGCATTTCAGAGACAGCCATTTAAAAATCCAACTTGAATTACACATATTTTAAAGGAGCTGCATTCAGTTCATCTAAATAGTTTTATTGTGCAAACCTATAAAGAAAATAGCAGATTTCAGTAAGCAGACTAATCCCAGAGGAAAGTACCAGGAAGAAATAATGCTCTCAGCCATTCTTGGAGACAAGTAGAGAGATTAAAATGCCTTTTGAGATCCCTTCCATCTCAATGTTCCCATGATAAAAAGAGCAGGTAGGAAGAAAGCCACCATACCCATCCATTAGCTCTATTTGAATCCCTTTTCTCCAGAAATCTTTCATTCTGAGACTTACAAATGTTATCAGCCCACAATAACAATTTTGGCTTAAAAGTTTGAAACAGCATGCAGAAAAAATGAGTAATGCAAATGCACTCTTGTGAATAGTTACTGATTATCTATAATATAATCATTACTGAAATGCTTTTGCTTTTAATTTTGCTCTACCATATTATTTTTCTACATTAAATCTAACGTAGAGATCCCACTAATCAGAATGATAAGAAAACAATAACTCACATTTTAAGGTGTCTGTTACACTTCTTAAATTATGTAAGAATACAGGGACATATGCAGTGTTTGAAACATAGGTAAGGACCTTTTATCTTTATCAAGTCATGGTAACCACCAATATGTGAATTTTCCAGTGGTGCCCATGAGACAGGCTGCCCCTCTAGCAGTCCTAGAGCAATTTCAATAAAACCGTCAAAGCCACATCTCTTATGATTTAGTTCCCAACAGCCCCAAGCCCCGCATCACTTCTGAAGTAGTGCTGTGTGGGAGTGGGCACTTTGCTCACCACTCCAGGACCAAAACAGCCCTTTCCAGTGTGTGGGTGCTCCAGGATTCCTGCTCTCCTTCTTCCTCCTCCACTTCGCCTTTTCCTCCATGGAATCTTTTTCTAAGAGAGTTCCTCTCTCCTCTCAGTGAACCTCCAGGAATACAAATGCCAGCCCCCTTTCCTGTGAGTGAGAGTGAGTTGGTAGAAGACATAAAAATGACCTTTTGTTTCTTCTAACTCACCATGTTGCACCTGCAATAAATATCTAATCATAGCCAAGAATAATGCCCCCAATTTATTATTACTATATACTAAACACTTTACATATATTATCTCATTTATTATATTAACTCATTAATGAAATAGTATTTTTCATACTATTTTTGAGATTGCAAACTGAAACCCAGAGAAATTGATGGCTTGCCAGTGTTGCATTACTTGAAGATTCTGAGCTCAGATTTGACCACAGACTCCCTGACTCTAGTCATTTTATTCTTACTAATTCACACTTCAGTTGAACTAATTATAGCTAATAATAAAATATCTTAATAGTAAATAAGCGCTGAGAATTTTCTGTGCCCCAGGTAGTCAACTCAGCATTCTTCTAGACCCTTACATGAAGAAGATGACACCTCTGCCTTTATTATACAGCACCAAGGACAACACTTGTGGGGAATTGGAGGGGTAAATTCAAGAGTCTAACTAAACAATTACAGGGTCCAGCCCACATGAACTCTCCTGTTAGGTATAGAGTGTAGGAAAATACTGAAGAGCATATAAACATTGGGAGATTTCATAAAGATGCCATGTCCAAAAAAGGGAAATAGTAGACTAAAGAAGCAAAGAATAGATTCATAACCACAGCAATTCAATTATTTCCTTACTATTGAATTTTTCCCTGGATATTAAAACTCTAAATATTCAAGGTCACTTCTCTTCTCAGCCTTAAACTCTGCAATATCTGTCCATTGCATTTGAAATAAAATGCAAACCTCTTACCGTGCCCCGCTAGGTCTGCCATGATACGGCCTCTGTCGGCCTCTGACATCAGGAGTCGTCTTCAGCACTCCAATTCCTAATGCATCTGCCACTGATCCTCTGTTCTTTAAACACTGCAAACTAATTTACTCCTTAGGGTCAAGGCATTTGCTATTTTTTCTATATGGAACTGTAATTCCTTTTTCTCTCTTTGGCCAGCTTCTTCTAATCAGTTGCCTCGGTTCAAATGTTGGAGAAATCTCTCTTTGTTACCCATTCTGCTGTAACATTGCTCTCCATTCATTCACTCGCTCCTTTATTTATTTGATGAATGTTGAGCACTATGTTCTAACGTTGGTCTATATCCATACAGCAGAGAATGAACTTGGCCAAGTACTTGCCCTCATGGTATTTATATTCTCATGAAAGCATTGGATAATAAACAGGGAGGGAGGAGAGCTACGGGGAGTATTGCTTTCCTGGCTTGTACACTCTGGCATTGCCCAAAGCTGGCTACATGACTAAATGGAAGGTCACAGCTCATGTTGGATGATTCTTATCCTGTAGTAATGCCCTAAGTTCTCATAATTGTTTCTTTCCCTTGAACCCTTCCTCATTAATCCTAGGATATTGCACTTTCCCCTGTAGTTTCTCTAAAACCTGCCTGTTCCTCTAGAGTCACTTTATTCAAATCCTCAAATTACTCAATATATGAGTGCCAAGAGCCTGAGTGTTATGTAAGACTTCATTGAGAAGATAGCAATTAGTCAGAAACCTATAGGAAGTGAGGAAGCAAGCAGAGGGATATCTAGGAAAAGCATTCTAAGAAGAAAAAAAAAAAAGTCCAAAGAGGCTATATTAGTTCTGTATTGCTGCATAACAAAACAAACATAGTGGCTTAAAACAACATAGATGTATTCTTTTATAGCTCCTATAGATCAGAAGTCTGAGCACAGCATGACTGGATTCTCTACTCAGGGTCTCACACTGCTGAAATGAAGGTGTTGGTTGGACTGCTGTGTCAGCTGAGGCTCAGGGACTTCACCCATCTCATTCAGGTGGTTTGCAGAATTTGGTTTCTTGTGATGATCAGAATTAGGTCCCGTCTCCATGTTGGCTGTCACAGGTGCTACTCTGAGCAACAAAAGGCCTCTTGGATTTATAGCCCTGCAGCCCCTTCCATCTTCAAGCTAGCAAAAGACAGCTCCTCAAAACTCCCTCAAGCCTTGAATCGGTTTCTCTGTCTCTGACTTCTAGACCCAAATATAAGTCTCATGTAACCAGATCAGGCCCACTTAGAATATCTTCCTATCATAAAGTCTACTGATTTGGGATTTCAATTCTGTAAAATTCCCTTATAGAAGTACCTAGATTTGTGTTTGATTAGATAACTGGCAGATGGTATGTGTACATCAGGAAGCAGGAATTTGGGGGGAGGCATCTTGGAATTGTGTGTGCTACAGAGTCTAAAACAGGAACAAGCTTTTGTGATGAAAAATAACAAGAGAGCCAGTGTTCTAGATAAATGCGGGCAACAAGGGCATTGGGTGGTCAGGTCACAGAGGTGATGAGCAGAGGAAGAAAACTCAGAAGTCATTGAACTGAGTGGTGTGACCTGACTTAGGCGTTAGAAGTGTTACTCTGACTGCATGAAAATAGACGATAAGGAAGGAAAGAACTGAAACAGAGAGACCATTAGGAGGCTACTGTGATAACACTGGTAAGAAAGGATGCTGAGTTGGACCACAATGGAGATGATCAGGGTTGAGAAGGAGTCAGATTCTGGATATTTTTTGAAAGGGGAGGGGTTCTTAGGTTTTTCCAATGGATTAAATGGGGGCTGGGATGGAAGGTAGGAGTCATGGTTTTATTTTTATCCCACTATCACTCTCAAAATATCTAATTTATGTATGTATTGCTATCTTAAAATACTGTATCTGTGAACTTCACTATTGAAGTACACCATTGAAAGCCTGATAAATTGTAGGAATCCTGTATCTTTGTACTTCACTATTGTCTGTTGACTCCTACAAAGGAAGCTCTGTGACAGCAGGGACACTCTTGTCCACTGCAGCCTCCCCAGAGCCTAGCACAGGGTCTGTCACAAAGTAGCCTTCAATAGATATTTATTGAACACATCAGAGAATGAATGAATGAACAAATGAACAAATGACTTTTGCACTTCATTCATTCATTCATGCTCTTTTCACAAGTTATTCCAATACAGCAGGAATGGAAAGTAGATATCTCCTTTAATACACCTCATGGGATCAAACCCAAACCTAACAAATTATTTTATTCCAATATATTGGCCTCATCAGGGAAAATAACTATTTTTGCCAAATATTTACTGGACTTAAATTTTAGATTATTTCAAATGTATTCAAGGTGTTTTACATTTTTATTTTTTTAATCTCAAACAGTCATGGTTTTCATTTTTCAATTTGTTTGACTTCCTGGGAGAGAGTTCTATAGTACCCACTAGACATAATGCATTGCTAGTTTTCAAGGTAATGTTCTCTTGGTTCAGTTGTTGGGCAACATGATTTTGCAAACAGTAGAGTTTCACTGCTCGTGGTGCACTTAGGAAATCACTGAGGCTGGAAGGGATGATGAGTTAAAGATGCTAAGAACTGACTTAGTCAGTAGAGAATAGCAAGCCTGATAAACTTTAGGAACAATAGGTATTGTAGTGATTAAAGAAATCCAGTCTAAGAAGGCCCTTTATTTGGTAACACATATGAGTCGTTAAAATCATGGTGTTTATTATAACAATATTCATAGTAAATATATAAAGTGGACTATGGATGTGGAAAAAAGATTGTGCAAAATCTACTTTTTCTCATTTTTCCTTAACTTGAATAAAATTTCTGAATTAAAAAAATACACACTGGGGCCTGGCTGGCGTAGCTCAGTGGATTGAGCGCGCGCTGGGAACCAGATGGTCCCGGTTCGATTCCCAGTCGGGGCACATGCCTGGGTCGCGGGCCAGGTCCCCAGTGAGGGCCATGTGAGAGGCAACCATACATTGTTCTTTCTCCCTTCCTTCTCCTCTCTCTAAAAATAAATTTAAAAAAAATACACAGTGGTCAAGGATACAATATGTCTGCTCCCAAAGTGAAATAATCTTAAAGACCATGATCTTGGACTACCTGTTGTTTGTGGAAGATAGCAATGGTTTGCAAAGCTTTCTGAATGTTGGTAATGATCAATAAGGCAAATTCTCCCCTCCTTTAAGGGTAGATGACAACAAAGTTGATTTCTGTGCTCAAACAGGTTAGAACATTTTATGTGCTTAGTTGCCAAACCATCTTCTGGCTTAATTGACTGAACAGAATGCTGAAGTGAGGCTGTCTTAGTTTCATGAGTTCCTGCAAATGTGCTCAATGCTGTGGATGCTAAGTCTTCCATCTGAAACAAAGAAGAATAGCCAAACTCAGTGCTGTGCTCTGACACATCAAACCGGGGGCCCTCTAGCGCATCTTTCTGTGTGTAGAGGCTAAGCTCTGTTTTGTTTACTAAAATTACAACATTGCTATGACCACTGAGAAGTAGAGAGGGGGTAGGGATGGAGAAAAAGGGAAAGAAGGAAAGAAGAAAGGAAGAGAGAAGGGAGAAAGGGAGGGAGGGAGGAAAAGAGAGAGGAATTCCATGTCTCGAATTTGTAACAACTAGACCCAAACTTGTGAGAAACTCAAAATACTTTCTAGCTCTGAGGGTCAAACAAGTTCTTAACTAAGTCCAAATTAGCATGTGAAGGACAAGCTGTGTGGAGGAATCACAAACAATTCCCTCGTCTTTGAAAAATTATATTTGGTTGGCAGCAGACAGCAGAACATATTGTGTTGTTTGGGATGCAACGTTTCCAAAGCCAACTTAATATACTGTCAGGAAGCGTGACATTTAGAGACCTGCAGTTTTTGCCAGGCCCTTTCTTCAGAGCACTTTTAAGTACCTCACTGTGTAAATATTTTAATATTGTAAAGGTCACACTATGAGAATAGGCCATGTTAAAAGCAGATGTTTTTTAATTTTTTGTTGTTTAATTACAGTTGTCCCACCTTAAGGATCTACAGAGATATGTAAACACTCTGTGTGTTCTTTAAAAGTACTCAGTGTGAACAAACACTGATAAGACTTGACTGGTGGGGAAGCCTTTGTAATTTTCCTTGATGCCTGAAAGAAACACGGAGTTCCTTTTCTACTTCTTCTCCTTCATCCCTTACAAGCCAACCGTTTCTAAGACCTGCCCATTTTATCTCCCAAGAGACATCTCTGCTCTCAGTCACCAATGTCAGTACTTTAGTTTAGACCAGGCTTTTAAACTTCTGGCCAGTGATGCTCCTAAAACTTACTTATACATGCCCTGAATATATATTTATTAATATACTTGTAATGCATTTGGTTTTCTACATACTGTATTATCCTGGTTTCTTTTCCAGTGGTTGCCTCCAGATCCAACACACCCCCTGGATGTTGATGGTGCTTTGCATTCTGTCCTAGGCCTTTTTTTCTCTGCCCTTTACATTCACTTCAGGACATCTCTTCACTTCCAGGGCTTCTGTTATCTTCAGTATGTTGATAGTTCTTGGATTCTTATCTTCAGTATGTTTCTTCCTTCTTAGTTCCAGACCTATATATTAGATCTTTACTAGATGTGTTGAATATACATAGAGAGAAATTTTGACTTGGATATCTTAGGAGGAACCTCAAGTTCAACATGACCCAAACTGCAGACACTGTTTTATTTCCAGACCCAAAGTCCTTCCTGAGAATGGTGTCCTTACTTAGTGGCGCTGCAACCAACCCAGTGATCCAGTCTGGAAATCTTGAACATATTCTGACCCTTCTCTCATTCTTATCCCTGATATCTAATCTGTCCATAAATGTTTCCCACATATTATACCTCCAAAATTTCAAAAATGTACATTTTAATTTAGTTTTATTACTATAATCCTCATGTTATACACTGTCAACTCTGACCAAGATCTTTTGGGCCCTGTCTACCTGCCCAGGTTTATTTCCCACCATCCTGCCCTCCCCACACATTGCTCTTTCCACACTGAACTTCTTTTTGTTTTTAAAACATATGTTCCATTTTCTGCATCACCTCTGGATATCTGCAGTTGCTTTCCTCTGTAACCTGTGCACTCCTCCCATATCTGCTTTCACCTGGTTGACTCAAATCAGTCTACAGGGTTCAGTTCATACTTCACTTCCTTTGAGAGGCCTTACTGGAACTCTTGATTGGTTTCTGCACTGTTATTATTTGGATTTCTGTCCTAATCCCCAGTCTGTAGAACAGAGGTTATATCTTTCCCTTCCTTACTGTTGTTAATACTGGAGTCTGGCATAATGCCTGTAATGCCACAGTGCTTAATACAAATTTATTGAATTAATAAATTAATGTATATGTTTACTTTCCTATCTCTCTAATGAGACTGTGAGATTTGTAAGGGTAGGTTGTCTAACTTTTACGTTAGGGTCCCGATTACCTTGCATATAATGGACACTCAATATATATGTATTAAGTAGATGGATTCATGGATAAATGGATAAATGGTTGGTTCTAACAGAAAAGGTTATTTTTGGAAAATGTTCCAAACTATCCTTTTGGAGATTTCACAGTAATGCACATAGAGGGTTACAGGAGTTGAAAAAAAGGTGTCAGAGGAAGAAGTAATATCAAATAAACTCTTTCAAAAAATAAACTGAGAAGAAAAATGTCTTATTTTCAACCAAATTACATCTTTATGCCTGTTATAAAATATTATAAAATGTATCTACTGTGGAATATATTTGGGGATGATTCTTTAACTCTTTCAGGACACTTTGGTCCCATACCAAGCTGTCTTATTCACACCAAGGACAATATGGAAATTTGATGGTGTTTTTTCCTGTTATCTCTGGCAACGAAGGGGCCACCTGACAGATGGGAAAGACGGAAAGGAAAGGGAAGGGAAGGGAAGGGAAGGGAAGGGAAGGGAAGGGAAGGGAAGGGAAGGGAAGAAATGAAAGAGGATAATATGCCAAATTTATCATTAATGTAGGAGTTTAATGTTTTCCCCTAAATATTAATTACAAATTTATGACACTGAACATATTTTCATTGTTTTAAAAAAAAATAAAATAAATCCAGATCAGTTATTACCCCAAATGCAGTGGCTAGAACATTTGCCATTATCACCAATCTGGAAGGGCTTGATAGGGACTCTTCTTTGCTACACTGGGCACCAGCTGGCATGAATTAAAGGCTGAGGGCTGGAATCATCTAAAGATTTGCTTACATAGCTAATGATAATGCTGGCTGTTCATTGGGACCTCAACTAGATCCGCGGCCAGCACACTGACACGTGGTCTCCCCGTGTTGCTTGAGCACCCTCACAAAATTTTAGCTGGGTTGTAAGAGCAAGTGTCCTAAGAAAGAGACCCAGGAGAAAGTAGTTCAGGTCTCCCCCACTCTTGAAAGTTCACCTTATACCATGTTCATTTTCCAAAAGACCTACGTCAGTGACTGTTGTAGCTCACTGAAAGAAATCTGAAGAGAACTTTTGCTTTTCAAAAAAAAAAAGATGAAAAGAAAAAATAGCACTCAGCATGTTCCACAGAGTCCATTATGTGGGCCGCATGCGCCCCCACCCTGAGCAGCAAGAATGGCCCCGCCAAGTTTCTCCTGCCTGAACTGCACTCAGCAGCTCAGCATCAAGCACCATAGCTTTGGACTGTGTCTGTGAGCATCTGTGCTTTATCTCCATTTATTTTGTGCATCTGTTAGCAAGGTGCCCCCTAAGGTATCAGAAAAACCTAAGAGAGCTCCTTAGGATGTTAAGCTTGGAGTAAAATTGGAGTAATTAAGCATATGATTTGGTAAGTTATCTTTTAGGTTTGTAAATGCTCAAAAAAATTCCATATAAATTAATGGTGATTATTTCTTCGCTTTACACCACTTCAGCTTAAAAATGGTTTTTTAAGAAGGCTCTACTTTTGGATAGTGAGGAAAACCTGTATGGCCTTTTGTGACCTAGCCTCAGGTCATGCAGTCCACTTCTGCTTCATTCTAGTCTTTGAGATGTCACAAAAGCCCTCCTAGTTTCAAGAAGAGGGGAAAAGATCCCACCTCTCTGTGGGGGAGTGCCAAAGTTCAGGAAAAACATGGAAAATACTGGCTGTGATGGTTTTTGTAAAACACAGTCTGCACAAAACCATTATGTTCTTTTGGGTCACTATAAAATCAGAGCTTCAAAGGAACAATGCCAATATTCTGACTCCATGTAAAACTTTCAAGGTTCTCCCAGACTGACATTTTGGATCCTTTGATCAAGTTGGTCAAATCTACCTATTTTTTGTCAAACAAATATGAAATATCTGCATTCTCTTGCACACATTTCACTTCTAATCAGAGATAACTTAGGTACTAAAACCCTGGATCTATTTTGTAAGCAAAGCTATTGGAATAAACCTGGCTACTAACTCTAAGTAAAGCTGACTCACGACTGACTTTTTATGGATAGAATTCAGAATGGAGATGCCTGATGGGGAACTCCACAATGCTGAAAGAAGACCACCATGGATTTGGAAGTGATCAGAATTATGGGCAGATTTACTTCTGCCTACTCTGATAATAGAATGGCACACTCTGACTGCTCCTCTCCTGCCCTCGTCTCATACTTAAACCTGAGAGGCAAAGAACATTGAGTGAGAATGAGTCTCCTCCCTGGTCCCCAAAGGGGATATAACACAGGCAGCTGCCAGGAAAAAGTACTAAAGTCTATCATTTAGTCTGCCACAATGTCATTTTTGGCAGGTGACTACTGCAGAAGACTGACAAATGAAACAGAAAAACAGAGACTCAGAAACTGAGGGGATGGGGGAGACAGACATCAGAGAGTCAACCCTTAATGTGACAAGAAAAGAGGGATTAGATTGTTCTTTCCACAATCATGGGTATTTTATTGGCTCAAGACAGATAGTACAAAGTAGAGACAGGCTCGGAGAAAAGTTATGTTTTTATCCCTAACCCTTTAGGAGGAATCTGTCATTTAAGTGAAAGTCATAACTCATGGGAAGGTCAGGGAAGAAAGTTTTCTCTGTAAGTCAAATCTAGTTCAAGCTTATTTACAACTTCACAAGATTCATACTATATCCACATTTCTTTATAGCTGGTCCTATGGACCGTCAATTTTCCTATATCTCAAGGAAAAGGCCACATAAGTGATGATTTGGGAACCTCCAACCTTGTATTCCCCATAGAGACCATGATGTGTTGGGGAGATAAAACTGATGTGAACGTTTTTGTTCTTGCATGAGCGTCAGTTCCTGCACCTTCTTGATTTCTTGACCATAGACTTCAGGACTTCTTCTCAACCGAGTATCCACTTCACTTTTCTTCTCTTTTCTTTTCTTCTCCCTCTCTCTCATTCAAAACAATTCCCTGTGCTCTTTAGGGACCCACCCCCTCGTCCACTCTTGTTTCATGTTGTTTGGGTGGGGGCTGCATGAGGATCCCTGGTGGGCATATGACTCAGTGATTACAGTATTTTGCCATGTATATGCACACCCACATTTTTGGCCCAAACTTTCAGGGAAAAAAATCTTACGTTTTAATTGTTTTAATTCAATTATTTATTTACTTATATTTAGATACTTGTTTTTTTGTATTATAAAGGAATTTTAGCATTTATTTTTGAACATATTATGGTACAAGAAATTTTATGTAACAAATAATTATAAAACACAAGAACAGATGCAAGGCATTTCAGGGACTTACCATGTGCATCCTTATTTTTCCTTCAAACATTTGGGCAAAATATAGCACATTATACACGGCAAAATACAGAGTTTAGGGCTCAGCATGTAAGGACAGTAGATCAAATCCTTTGACTTTCCAAAGTGAAAGTCTGGTCTGATGTTGTAACAATGTAAATCTGAAGGTGCCAGAGAACTAAGGAAACTAGAGATGAGAGACAGAAACAGATACCGGGTCCTGATGACACCGTTTGAGGCTTTGGATCCAACCACATATATGAATCTCTTCCCTGGACTTCTCCATCATGTGAGCTCATTGATCCCCCTTTACACACCACCCTGAATTGTTTTATTCTAATTTTTGTATAATTTGCAAAGAAGTTTATAGCCATGACTGCTCTGATGAGGTCAGATTAATTGGCCTCTCTGTACACCTCCAGTTTTAACTGCTGTGTATGATCCTACTATGGATATATTGGGTGTTACTGAATCTCTGTAATTGATATGACTACAGAGCAATAAGGATTTTTCTACCCTCAACTCAGGCCTTAGCTTTGGCAACCAGGTAATTCAGAGTAAAATTTGAAAACAAACTTTATTCCTAACTTCTTTTTCCAACTTAGGAAATATTTAGATAATTATGTCTACAAAAAGATGGTGGGGCCAACTCTCCAGTTCCTTAGATTATAGTAGCTAGCTTGGGCATAACTCATAGCATATTAAGAAAAACCCTAACTTTAAAGCTCTGTTCTATTCCTGATTCCATATTTGCAAGCTATATGATCTGAGACAAGTCACTTAAAATAAATTCCAAAAAATACGACAATAAGAAGCATTATAAACTATTAATTGTTAAATATCAATGGTGGCATTACTACTACTATTAGTATTAGAATCCAGTTCATTCTGACCTTTTCCCTTTAGTTGTCATTCCTCAGGTATAGAGAATGGTTTATATTTTCATCAATCTCCTGATAAAAATGTTACCAATATAATACAATACAACATTATAATGCATGAAGCATAACACCTAAATTTCCAGGTATTTTTTCTATTACAAATAAAGCTATATTCCTGTCTCTATGACCTATCATTATCTTTAAAATTCTGAAAATAATATACTGCTTTAAATGTTCATTAAGCTAATTTTTTATGGGATCTTGCAATAATCCTGAGAACCAAATGAATCTACAAGGTCACATGACCTTGGAAACAGATACATTTTTATTTAAAGTAGAATCTTGCATCCGGGCTACACAATGGCTGTGGTAGCATATGCTGAGGGAACAGTAAGTTGAATGATTATCATGTGCCATAATAAAATCCCTGAGAAACAACAGGACATTTACCAGAATAGCCTGGAGACAGCCTGACTTTACGTCTGCTAAACTCATATCCAAGAAGCAAATCATATTTGGTTTATTTAATTGGTACCTAATGAGAGGACCAGATAGGAATTATTTTTTGTAACACTCTGTCCTTTTATATTTACTTGATTGAAGAGTAAATTCAAAGGAGCCAAAGATAATTAATTGCTGAGTGGGTGTATTGTATGTGATTGAAGTAAAGCAAGGAAAAAATAACCATATGAAGCCAAGATCTGGGGGAGAGAAAGTGAGTACCTATATTTGTCCCCTCAGTGACTTTGGGAGTGTGCATGCTAACCACTTGTGGTGCACATGATGTAAATAAGTGACATGAGTTACTTGACTCTCCGGATTTGAGACACATCAGCCTAGACTAATGTGGTCACCAGATAATGCTCCAAAGCTTCACACTTACTGATGAGCTAGTGGACCCAATGACTAATAGTCTTTTGATTCTGATTTATTTTTACATCAGATAAGCTCAATCCTTCAAGAAGGTGACTTTTACATAAATGATTCAACTGTATTTAAGTCATTAAACTTGTACTCATGACGCTTGTCAAGTCTACTAGTAAAGCATGCTCCTGCACTGCTTATGTTCGTAGGCAGTGGGAAACTAATTCCTGGACCAAGACCCCTGGTCCATTATTCTTCCTCTGAATTCCTGCAGGGAGGGACTGAGATTTTAAGCAATGATGAAAGAATGAGTCTTAGCTCCTCCCTGTCACTCCGCATATACAATTTATCAAATAAATCCTCCAAGATACATTTTATACCCTTTCTGTCTCTTGAACATTCATCTCTACTCCCTAGTTTCTGCCTCTGTTTTTTCTCAAGTTCTCCACTCTTGCCAAAATTCATTTTCTACACATTTTGTTTCAAATCAAACTCTTTGATATGACCTATAAGGCCCTTCAATGGTTTGTCTCATGCTTTCCTTCCTTTTTCATTCCATCCTTACTGCCTAACTAGCTTGAACTCTTTTCTCTTGTCTCTTCACTTGGCGGATTTCCATCTCAACTTCCCACGTTCAAGACTCACTCCCATAAACGCTTCCTCTTCAGAAAGGTCTCCCTGATCCCATCTCTACAGCAAGCCAGTGTCATAATCTCCCCAACTCCTGTTTATTCCTAAATAGAATTTACATGATCTTCTTCTTCATGTATTTGTTTCTGTGTTAATGATCTTTTTCTCACAGTAGACTATCTGCTCTATGAACAAGAATTCATCTGCATTCAAAACACCATACTCAACAGTTATTAAATTATTAAAATCATTTGTTCAAGCAAAGTCAAGCTCTCAGTCCTTGAAGGAAAACCAAATTCTGAAATAGATGACTGTCCCATGTCCCAGGATGTTAAAACCAAATTGCACCCCTCCCTCACCAATTCTTCTGTCATTCTAGTGCATTTCTCAGTCTCTGCTTAGCTATTCATGTGGCTGAGGCAAGTCCTATAAGCCCTTTTATTGAGCTCCTGATTCACAGGCAATCAAATATCTGTACTGTGATTTTATGTGTCAACTAGGCCATGGTACCCAGATATTTGGTCAAATACCTGTCTAGATATTGCTATGAACATATTTTTGTTCTTGTTGTTCCAATGTTTTTAATGATACTCAGCTTTTTCTTGCCTGATATTTTCCTAGACTTAATTGTTTAGAACAGTTTTAGATTCACAGAAAAATTGTATGGAAAGTACAGAGATTTCCATATGCTCCCTGCCCCCACATACACATAGCCTCTCCCACTCTCAACAGCCCACTCTAGAGCGTCATAGTTGTTGCAGTCTATCAACCCACATTGACACATTATTATCACCCAAAGACCATAGTTTACATTAGGGTTCACTCTAGGTACTGTACATTCTGTGGGTTTTGACAAATGTATAATGACATGTGACATGTATCATACAGAATAGTTTCACTGCCCTAAAAATTCTCTGTGTTTTGCCTATTCATCCTTCCTCTCCCAACTCCTGGCAACCACTGATCTTTTTATTTTCTCCATAGTTTTGTGTGTGGGGCGGGGGGGTTCAGAATGTTATAAAGTTGAAATCAGACAGCATTTAGCCTTTTAAGATTGGCTTCTTTCACTTAGTAATATACATTTCAAATTTCTCCGTGTTTTTACATGGCTTGATGCCTCATGTATTTTTGGTGCTGAATAATATCCTGTTGTCTGGATGTACCACAGTTTATTCATTCACATACTGAAGGACATCTCGGTTGCCTCCAACCTTTAGAAATTATTAATAAGACTGCTATTAAGATTCATGTGCAAGTTTCTGTGTGGACATAAATTTTCAACTCATTTATGTAAATAGCAAGGATCACAATTGCTGGATCATATGTTAAGATATGTTTAATGTTACAAGAATTGTCAAATTGTTTTTCAAAATGGCCTTATGATTTTGCACTCCACCAGCAGTGGACGAGCGGTCCTGTTGCTCCGCGTCTTCATCAGCATTTGGTGTTATCGGTGTTCTGGATTTTGGCCACTACAGGTATGCAGTGGCATCTCATTGTTGTTTAATTTGTTATTTCCTAATTATATACTCGTATCTATACACACATATCCTATTAGTTTTGTTTCTCTGGAGATTCCTGACTCTGCATGTGCATTAACTCCTTGAACTAAACTAAAAACATCAGCATTATTGTAATGAAATGAATTCTTCTTATGCAAATGCTTTGCGCATGATAAAGTTCTACACAAATCAAAGACTAGGGTTCTTTATGTGGATTCTAGTCAAAGGAAATCCTATTGGGTCAGCCCTAGGAAAATTAAAGGTAAGTGTATTCTGATACCTACAGAATTCCTTTTCTTTGCCTATGTCCCCAGGGCCTGACTCCTCCCTTTGATTCTCAGTTGTTCGGTGCACTCTGAAGACTAATGTAGAAGCATCGTGGCAGATTAGTACTAGAACTCAGGCTTTCCTGCCCATTAGATCTCCCTGCCAGTCCCAGCTCTTTCACTTACAGCTGTTGCTCAGCCTTTCAGTGTCTGATACCGCTAATCTCTAAAATGGGAGCATTGTTTCAAGGATAACTGAGATGACACTAGTCAAGTGTTCAGCACAGAATTAGCATTTAACTCATGCCAGCTGTTATTTTTACTATTAAGTGCTTCACCAATAAGCAGTTTCCTATTATGCTTTGTTCCATGCTCCAATCACGTGCCTTTGCATATACCATTCCACCACCTGGATTTTCCTTGGCTACATTCTCTGTCTGTGTCTTCCACAACCCAGATTATTCTAATTTCATCTGTGAAATTAAACTATTTTAGCCTATAGTAAATTATCATACTTCTTCCTTTTTGTCGCTAGTCATTGTTTCTTAAAATAAAGCAGGGATATTTGTGCTGGGACTGCTTTACACAGTTGCATCAATGTCTAGTCTCATTTAATCTTTACAACAACTTTCCAGAGTTAAGTACTGTCATAATTACATATTTAAAAACCGAGGCTTAGAGAACTTAAGTAACTTGTTCAAGGTCCTAGAACTAGAATGTTGTGATCATAACTTGAAGATCATTACACATGATGCCCATTTTCCCCAGGCTTTGAGGGCATTTACTAACTGTTTGATTGGTTAATAAGTGAAAGACTAAATATAGGTAAGTGACAGATTATAAATTGAAAGGGCTCAGGAATAAAGATTTTTGGGCATTTAGACAGGTAGGAACACAGGTGGCTGGCTCTTCCTGCAAACTCAAGCTCTTCTAGCACTGACTCGAAGAACCATGTGCCTTAATTTCCCATGTCCTGAATTTTTTTTAAATGCTGTACTTTTGACACCTTTAGTTGCTGACAGTTTTGTTCTTCATCACCTTCTTTACAGATAGTTTCATTCGGACAGAAATTTTAAAAATCAGCTATTAAACTGCTCAAAAATAAAAAGGCCCTGGCTGGTGTGGCTCAGTGGGTTGCATGCTGGCCTATGAACCAAATGGTCCTCAGTTCAATTCCCAGTCAGAGCATATGCCTGGGTTGTGGGCCAGGTCTCCCACAGTTGGGGTGTACAAAAGGCAAGTTTCACTCCCTCTCTTTCTCCCTCCCTTACCCTCTCTCCAAAAATAAATAAATAAAATCTTTAAAAAAAAGAAAAAGAGTAACATATGTGCCAGCAAACATTTCATTGCAGCTTGTGCACATCAAAGTATGGAAGGCAGTTCTCAGTAATTTGGTAGCACCTTTAATGAAATTAATCAAGGTCAGTGGCTTTTCACTTTGATGCTGTTAGAATGACCTGGAGAGTGTTTGAAGATCGTCATTTAATCGAAAACCTGGAAGCAGGACCCAAGCATCAAAGTCTCATAAAAGCTTTCTAGGTGATTCTAGTGTGGAGCCAGAGATGAGAACCCCTGATCTAGGGTAACCTACGGCTCCCACTCATGATATTTAGGAGTAATAAGCATACAGAGATCATATTCCCTCTGTTGAGTTTTACATTTAACTACAATAAAAGGACAAGAAAAACATACACTGAAAAGAAACAGTAGGCATGATTATGAAATTTACCAACTAATGAGAAAAAGGCTATAGATAAAACAAAACATTGCTATGATAATCTTGGTGAAGATAATTTGTCCTCACTGGTCTGCAAATGAGAGCAGATATAATATCTGAGGAAAACCACTCATTTTTAAGACGATGGTGGAAAACGGCCATGGTAATATGATGCTTTCTGTTTCTCTACTGGTTACAAGTCATGCTTTGTATCAAAGACAAGGGTTTGTTCATGACAACATGGTTCTGAGAGTTCAAAATGGTGACATAAACACACAAGGACTTCGAGACCAATACCTCACTCAATGTCTAAGGGCTACCTTTAGAAACCTGACAATGATACAATCAATGAAATTTTCATTGATCCTAAGTTAAAAGGACCCCAAATTCTTGCATATGTATGTCTCTGATGTCTCTGCACCTGGTTGGATTAACTAGTGTCAAATTAAATTATAAATATAATGTCAAAATTATATTTAGGTCATATGTGGCCTAATTCTATCTCCAACATTCCAATACAGGATTTTTGGACCATTATAGAAAGGATGCCCATATTGTTTTCATGGAGAGACATAACCAAGTAATAGCAGACTAATCTTACATTAGTCACCAATCTGGAAACCACACCTTATTATTTCTTCAAGCGCTTCCTGTTTGCTGATTCTTAAAAAGAGCAAAGCAATGTGGTAGTGGATAGGTGGTAAGCATAGGTTTTAATTCTACTATAATTTTTTTAAAGATTTTATTTATTTATTTTTAGACAGAAGGGAAGGGAGAGAGAAAGAGAGGGAGAGAAACATCAGTGTGTGGTTGCCTCTCATGTGGCCCCCACTGGGGACCTGGCCTGCAACCCAGGCATGTGCCCTGACTGGGAATCAAACCGGCAACATTTTGGTTCACAGCCCGCGCTCAGTCCACTGAGCTACACCAGCCAGGTCCTAATTCTACTATAATTTTGATCAATCCTCTTCAAGACACTTAGTCCAGTAATGGAAACAGAAAAAAAAAACCCAAGTGATTGGACAAATTTTATAGGACAGAAAGTTGAGTTTAGCTTGTCTTAGGCAAGATGGGAAAATTTTCCTTTATGGCCATGGCAAATTCCTTGGACTCTATAGCATGCCTCCTGGTTTCCTTTAGGAAACAAATGAGAGTTTCTGCTGGCCGTATCTCATTCTGCATGCTCTTTCCACCCTTATCCCCCACATATACATGCCTTTGATAGAGTTTCTGCCTTCTGTGAGAGATCAAAATAATCACCGGGTCCTATGAGAGAGGAAAATTACTACGTAGTGAAGAAAAAAAAAATAGGAGTACATAGAGAGGGAATAAAGTCCGTGGACATTTAAGTCAGGAAATGTGTAATGCCATCTTTACTATGAATGGGCTCTCTAGAATCTATTGATTAGAAACAGCCAAAAAGCCAAGATGAAAATCAGAGTCAAACTATTTACTTCAAGAAGAAATACACTGTTTCCTGGACATTTAGTATACCTATACTCAAAACACAAATAAATGATTGGCTACAATTTCCAACACCTGTATCTTTTTTAAAAAATGAACAATTAAAATTCAATCAAAATAAAAATAGTGATAAGCCATTCAGTATTTGTAGAAAAGATTAGTAAAACAATCACTTAGTTTATCTCCCCCCAAATCTTAAAGAGTTATAATAATTGACCACAATATATTAAGCAATTTATATCTTTCTGGAAAAATACACAATAACAATTTTTTATTATTCAAATCATATGAACAAAACATGTGGGGACTTGTTATAAATAGATTTACAGATTGGATCTTAAGGATTTTTAAGTTTCTTGGCAATGCATTGCAATTTATGAATTTATAATTCCTAAATTCTCTAACCAAATTTTTCTAATATGAAACACAGTAACACTAAAGGAGATGTTAGTGTTCCTCACACAAATATTCAAACGAGAGGGGTGAGTAAAAGAGATTTTTAAATGCTTTGCTATATCAGGATTTCCATTATTTATAGGTTGCTACTCGTTAACAGGAAAGTGAGCACATGAGACTTTTCCTTCATTTAGACTAAGACTGTCCTCAGAAATAATTCCTTAGGAGATAATTTAAGAATATGCTATCTGGTGTTCAAGGTTGGATGCTGCCCTGATTCAGAAATTCATACTAGAATGTTTGGCTACGTAGAAAATGTCAGTGTATCCGATGTCATACTCACTCCGCAGTCTTTTCTGGGGAGGGACATCAGCTCCATAAAATAAATATAATGAGATGGAAAGAAGGAATGTAGGTACTTGCTTGTTCTCACAAAGTTAAGTGCAGGTTTTCCTCTATCTGGGCATCCTGAACTTCGAAAGGACAGAAAAAAATATGGAGCACAATAGCACTGATGTGAATGTCGTTTTGGTTTCTCATCCAAATAAGTAAACTGTCTTTTTTGATGACTAGATGGGGAGTCCTATTAAAGGAAGGATCAATAGTGCCAAGCACAATTTAAGTGTTCAATACATTTTTCCTCTTGGTTTGATTAAATTGCCCTGACATGGGCCCTATTCTGCTTCATCTTACCTGTGTAAACAGAATGTGACCTCCTCTAACTAGATTTTTTAATATATAAAATCAACCTGAAAAAAATGGTAGAGGGATAAAAAGAGTGATTTGCTTTATTTCAGTAATTTTTAAAGAGTGTTCTTTGTATTTCCAGTAAGTCACTCTTGTTACTTTATGTGAAATGTTAAGGAAACATTATTTGTTTTAATATATTTTAATTGTAGATTAGAGAAATATATAATAGTATTCCATACATATTGCTGCAATTTTTTTTAAATAAGTCTATATAAGAAAAAAATTAGTCAGCTTAAAGAAAAATGCCACCTTTGGAATAGTAGAGGCAGAATGCAAAAATGGAGTAATAGTGGTTGTGTGCACGTGGCCAAAGTTGGAAACACTGGTTTAATGGAAACAAACAAGGGAAGAACAGGACTGGTACAATAATTTTTAGATAGAATTTGGCCACAAATTTTTGGATTTTGAGCCTCTGAAACACAGAAGCAGGGCTGTTCAGAACTTTTAAAAACTGCAAAAATCACCACTGGATCTCTCTCCTGGCAACCTGCAGAGAACTTCCTTCCATGAAGACGAGTTCACCATTGTGGCAGTGATTTCCACACGTGTGTAAACACACAGTCCTGAGAATTTACACGTTTTGAGCACAGCTCCGTGTGACTCCTGTGTGAGCAAGTGTGGATCATGTCTGTGGGATGGGAATTAATTTGGCAAAGGTGTATCTTAAAAAATTCCGGCTTGCTGATCTCTGCCTTCACCTGGTCCTGTCTGCCATCAGACCTGAATCAACATCCCATTGCCTTGCTATGAGTAATCCTACCTGTTCTGCTTAATCCCATGAATAGTCAATCCTATGTTAATTGCTAATGTCCCTGATAAAAACCCTGGCTGGACAAGCCAAAGGGCTTTTCCTGGGATTGAGAGGAATCAGCCACGTAGCCCCGTATTACTTTCCCCGCGTGTCTTGGTACACGCATGAGTCACGGCAACCACGGGTGTCGGCTGGTCCGGCCTACCCCGTGTCACACCATGACATTCTCATCACCTGCAAACACTGTCAAGCACTTTTTCTCTCTACTTACCCCACGACTTTTTAAGTGCAAACAGATGAAACAGTATTGGCTCAGTTCAATAGCTGATGTTCTCTGTGGGGGACCAACAGATGACTGACTTGGGTTGACAGAGCTCCTGTCACGGTAGTGAGGGCCACGCTCTCTTCCCTTCTGAGGTGTTTGATGTGGCATGCCAGGTAAGAGATCCCACAGGCCTCAGGATAATGTGCACTAAAATCATTCCCGTTAGCTACTAAATCTTACCATTTCAGAATAGGATACCACAATGAGTCTGAAGTTTTTCTCAAAATCTGCTACTTCATAGAGCATTTGAACTAGTGATACAGTTGCTTCCTTTGGATCAGTCATTTTAAAGTGAGTTGCAGAATGTTGTATAGATTTGTCATGTCTCAAAGAAACAGGTGGATTCAGAGTCTGGAGTTGTGCTAAAGAGTCTGTCGAGAATGCCATTGGGCATATAAAGCAAATTACATTTCTTGTTACAGTTAAATAGCACTACCAGATCAGAGACTCGTGGTTTCCCTAAAGCCTGTCTCCACAGAAAAGGAAAAGTGGGAGAGCTTGGGCTGCGCACTATGAAAAAGGCTGCCAATCAAGAGGACACCATGAACTCCCTATTCCAAGAGTTAATGAGAATATTTATAAGCTTCTTCTGTATTTGTTGGTAATTAAGCAGACTGTAGACACACAACTGAGATAGAAATTATTAAGGAAATAGGGAATGAAATTGAAAGGATAGGTAATTAGGAATTGCATTTATTACTTTGAGAAAGAGAAATAGTATAACTTTGTAAAAGTTGAGGGTAAAGATTTCTAAACATAAGGAGGAACAAATTTATACAGACTACTCTTCAGTGGATGAAGCATGGAGGACATTGCTTCTTCAACGTTCATGCCTTTGAACAGGGCCCTGGATGCCACTGACTCAGTGGTCCTCATGTAGAGGTCAGTTATATAGTGTGGAAGAAATGCCTCAATTACATCCAAGATATCTTTCTTTTGGTCAGGCATACCTTTTAAAACATGACATTAACTATAATGGCTACCTATTTAATAATAATGCAAGTTTTAATTATTTTACAGCTTTTCATTGTATGAAATTAAAATATAGAATAGGATTCCAGTGTGGGTCACAGATTACTTTAAAATAAACTTCGTAGTTCCAAATTGCTCTAGAAGAGGGCCTGTACCTTTTTGAAGCAAAAGAGGAATACCTCATTTATATTCCGCTCACAATCACTAGGCCAAGCTAGGTCAATAACCAATTGGGTAAAAGAGCATGTGCTAGTTATATATTGAGGGTAATTTGATCAATCCCTAAATATTTATTGCATATATTCTGTGCACCCAGTAATTAGCACAAATATCAGAAATTGGAGGTTTTTAACTGGAGTGCCTATGTTGATTGGTGTATATGGTTATCTGAAGAAAACCTTAAAATTTTTCTTGTTTCAGTACAAATGTTTTTAGACATATTGATGTCTTCTCTCAGGGTACAGGAAAAATTATAACCCAGGTGCCATGCACTTGCCGTCCTAGTTCTGGCTAATTCGGTGATTCTCAGTGAGGTACTCACTAACCTGGGAGTTTTTAAAAATACCAATGTCCAGTCACAACCCTGATAGATTCTGATTTGATTGTTCTAGATGTACCCACATGTAGGTATCTTTGTAAAGCTTCTGTTGCTCATCAGAGATATCTGTGGTGAAGAATCACTGCTAAAGATCATACAGAGTACAGAAAATTTCAAGTCTGCTGTGGTCAATTTCCTAGGCTAGGTCTTTTATATGCTGTTTCCAGGAAGCTGGTCTTATTCCTTAAGAGTCCTGGGAGACCACTGAAAACTCACCATTTCTTTGAACTTGGTAAATGACATCTAACTCCTGTCAGTGTATTTGTCATTCTGAGTCCCTAAGAAAATGCAGATTACTTAGCCGACACTGCATTGCCACATGGCACCAACTCTCTTTTCAATGACATAAAAAAAGAGTCTTATTAGCGATTCATCTTTTATGTATTTATTAACCTGACTTGTAAAACAAGTAAGTTGTAATTTTAAGTGATTATTTCAAAATGGTGGTGACACCTGAGTGCATTTAAAGCAATCTGTTTTTTAATACATGCATTTAACATTTACTCAATCTACTTTATTCTCCTAGGAATGCCACATCTCCAAATAGCTTCCAGATTGTGTTAGGAAATTTTGAAATGATTTTAAAATAGACCTTCTCACTTCATGTGAAAATTGAGTATTAAAATAGAAAAGGGGAAAGTCAGTTTCAACTAAAATGCTTTGATTAGTCAATGAAACTGTGAAACTGTTTCCAAATTTCTGATTTTCTCAGACAATAATGCTTACTATTACAAACTCTCCCTCTTTCTGATCGTTTTCCCCTACTAGAATGCCTGGCAGAAGAACTTGTGGAGAGTAAGATGCATCTCAGTCCTTAAATACATCATACAGTTGGCATTGATTTTATTCAAACTCATCATGGATATCCTCAGGCCTGTCCGGAAAAAGTCCAGCCATTGTTAGCATAATGAGAATGGTTTGTCCCACATCAATGTAACCTGGCAGCCAAGAGAGTGGACTGGAAAGCACATGCATGAACAATGGTGACTTCAATGTACTATTCAGCAGGGGTGGTAGACACTGTTCAATGAGCATGTGTACTGTGTGGCCGTCACATTCAAAATGACTGAGCAAAGAGAGCAATGGATCTGCATCAAATTTTGCATCTAAAGCAAGAAGTCTTTTTTTATTGTTGTTCAAGTACAGTTGTCTCCATTTCCTCCCCACCTCAGCCATTCCCACTTCCCACCCTCGATCCTACCCACCTTTGGCTTTGTCCATGTGTCCTTTATACATGTTCCTAACAACCCTCTCCCCTTTTCCACCTATTATCCCCTCCCACCTCCCCTCTGGTTACTGTTAGTTTGTTCTTAATTTCCATGTCTTTGGTTCTCCTTTGCTTGCTTGTTTGTTTTGTTGATTAGGTTCCACTTATAGGTGAGGACATGTGGTATTTGTCTTTCACCGCCTGGCTTATTTCACTTAGCATAATGCTCTCCAGATCCATCAAAGCTGTTGCAAAGGGTAGGAGTTCCTTCTTTCTTTCTACTGCATAACATTCCATTGTGTAAATGTACCATAGTTTTTTGATCCATTCATTTACTGATGTGCACTTAGGTTGCTTTCAGCAATTGGCTATTGTAAACTGTGCTGCTATGAACATTGGAGTGCATAGGTTCTTTTGAATTGATGTTTCAGGACTCTTAGGGTTTAGTTCCACAAAAATAAAAAGCTTCTGCATGGCTGAAGAAAACATCAGCAAAATAATGGAATCAACCATATAGGAAAATATATTTGCTAGTGATACCTCAGACAAGGGTTTGATCTCCAAAATATATAAAGAACTCACACAACTCCACTCCAGGAAGACAAACAATCCAATTAAAAAATGGGCAAAGGACCTGAACAGACATTTCTCCAAGGGGGACATACAGAGGGCCCTAGACACATGAAAGGATATTCAGCACCACTAGCTATCAGATGCAAATTAAAACCACAATGAGATACCACTTCACACCAGTCAGAATGGCCATCATAACCAAATCAACAAACAAGAGGTTGCGGAGAAAAGGGAACCCTACTGCACTGTTGGTGGGAATGCAGACTGGTGCAGCCACTGTGGAAAACAGTATGGAACTTCCTCAAAAACTAAAAATGGAACTGCCTTTTGACCTGGCAATTTAATGCAAGAAGTTTTTATTTAAACTTGCAGTAGAAAAAACTTTTCCAGGTAAAAGACTGATAGTTGTTTTTATCCCATTTGAACAAAACTCGATTTTATATCAAATGTAATATGTTTGTATATTATATGCACACACATAAATTGTTTATTTATACATACATATAGTTTGTGTATATGTGCATATATTATAAACATAATATTTTATATACATTATATGCATATATTATTATATATTATTTATATTATATATGTGCATAGTATAATTGACTCATATCTTCCAAGTGGTTTTAGGGGAGATACTGGTTATTCTGTTTCACTCAAATTAGTAGGTCTATTCAATCCAAAGGTCTGAATAAATCTTTTAAAAATCAAACAATTGAGTGAATTATCCTAAACTATTTATGATTTTTGCATTTTATAACCACAGGACTTTGAGAAAGAAGAAAGGAAGGGAGAGAGGGATGAAAGATAGAGACATCTTCATATTATTTCCTTACCACCAGGCAGCTCAGAGGAAAGACCATTAAAATGGTAAAGAAGTGACCTTGCAGATTTTAAGACAGAAGCAGTGCAAGTTATTCAGGCCCACAAACATGTGAACTGACGATCAATTCTTAAAGCTTTTTATAAGGCTTTCTTGTCGAATTCTAACTCTTTGCCATTACCTAGCAGGCCCTCCGTGAACGCCCCATACCCACACTCTCTCTGGGGCTTCACCTTACATCTGCCTCTCCGTCAGCCCACGTGCTTTAGCCGCACACACCTCTCTGTTTCTCAAGCGGGTTGGAGTTCACGCCATCAGGTGAGTAGGAATGGCTCCTCTTTATTGTCTTTACTTCTAAGGTTTACCTAAAGAGAATATGCTTTATGAATTTCTCTGCCACTGACCCATCCCTAATCACTCTCTCAGTGCTGGTTTCATGACCTGCTATTGTCATCTTGAAATTCTTAATAACTTTTTATTATGGGGGCCTTTATTTTTATTTTTCCCTGGGTCCCCCAGTTCTGCATGCTTGCTTTATTATTTAATTAACTTATTTATCTATCTATCTATTTAATTGTCTTTGAATAATAATGATCTAAAATGCTATTTTTTGTTTATTTTTGCCTCACTCTACAAAATATAAACTCTGTAAGAACAGGGACCATGTTTATCCATACTTTCAACACCACATGTGTCCTGAGACTGCTGAGCAGGTGCATCACTTGTTTGCCCCTTTGATCTTGGGAAAGCTTAGGAAATCTTAAAATGAGAGATGGTGAAAGGATTAACCAAAAAACATTTATGCACGACCCATGGACATGGACGACAATATGGGAATTGACTTGGAGAGAGGGGAGGATGGGGCTGGGTAGAGATGGGGAAAGGGAAAAAAAGTCGTAACAACTGTAACAGCATAAACAATAAAAATGAATGAATGAATGAAGGAATGCATAATAATTACTCAAGGAAAATTAGCCTGAAGCTTTCTACAGTCTTACAAACATAGAAATATTACAGTGTAAAGATGGGTTGGGTCAGTACCATTATATAAGGATAATCAAAAGTAAGCTGCTACAGTTTCAAAAACTGAAAGAGGGAAGCAGTTGAGTCAATAACCAATTATTTAAATTCAATGGAAGAAAAGCTAATTCTCAAATGAAAATTGAACTCTACTCTATAGTGTAAACCATAATAACTACATATAATGTGGCTATTAAATAATCTTTGTCTACACAGTAATTATGTGATCTTATAGTCTGCTTATTAAATACACTTATTAGGGCCAAAGTTAATGACTATGTACCTTACTGCTAAATTATGAAGTTAAAGTAATGTTATATTTATTTTTTAAAAGACTATCTATGCTCCCCTTTTATTTCAGAATTACCAGTATGTCTTCAATTTCAGGTCAGAACAAGTGCCTGTGGCTACATTATACCGTGACTAATTTAACTATGTCTGCTCCATGCAAGTGTGTATGCAAGTATTACATTAATCAACTTCAGTTATTTTTCTCAGCTCACTTGGTTGACATAACTTGTAGGAAATAAAGTGGAAGAAAAATAATACCCTGCTCCCATGGGTCTGTTTGTCTGCTCCCAGCAGTTAGATGAGGCTCTCAATCAAGAAAGGAAAGATTTCTTCCCTGGCTGGTGTAGCTCAGTGGATTGAGTGCAGGCTGGGAACCAAAGGGTCACCAGTTTGATTCCCAGTCAGAACACATGCCTGGGTTGTAGGCCAGGTCCCCAGTGGAGGCCATGTGAGAGGCAACCATACATTGATGTTTCTCTCCCTCTCTTTCTCCCTCCCTTCCCTTCTGTATAAAAATAAATAAATAAAATCTAAAAAAAAAAAAAATAAAGGAAAAATTCCTACAGAAAAGATGGGAAACAACATAGCAACATGGCTGACCTTGGGCAGCGCCCAAGATGCTTGAGTCTGTGTGTCTGTGGTGTAATGCCAAGTGCCGGGCAACGCTCTAATGGCAGGGAGTTTCCACTGACATTGCTCTTTTCCCAGATTGTGTCTGAGGGCCAGCCGTAGTATTGGCCCTTAATAAAAAGATGGAAGAAAACATGGAATGGGTTCCAAGGCCAGCAAAATTTGGATATTTCTAACGATTACTATTCATCAATCCTATTGGTTCTGTTTCTCTAGTAGGACAATGACTAATAAGTACATGTAGTTTGAAAATAAGCAGGTGGGAAGACAGGCCGTGCAATCACTGATTAGAAAAACTCCGCTGTACAGCTATATGACTGTGGGACATAGCAGACTTCAAGATAAGAGTGTTGCCACAGAGAGCGTGTACTTCAGAACTATAGCCGGCTGAATGCATCAGGAAGATAGAGCATTTAATACGTGTGCATTTAATAACATAGCTTCAAATACGAGACAAATATACAGAGAACTGGTGGAGAAATAGACAAATTGATAACACAAGCACTTGAAATATTAATAAGGATATAGAAGATGTATACAAAACTACTAAATTATCTTAATTCATGTTTTAGGCCAACAGCTTTAGAATATGTATGCTAGGAAAGTGCAAATGAAATTTTTTCCAGTACAGTCAAGCCATAGTCCATAAAGCAAGCCTAAATAAATTGTAATTAATCAAAAATGTAAAAAACATGTTCTCTAATACAATATAATCCAACTAAAATTAATAACAAAATAATAAATATAAAATAATCAAATAAATTAAGTGGAATGCTTTTAAAAATCTTATAAATCAATGATAAAATCAAAATGAAAATTAGAATTAATTTTGATCTGAAAACAATGAAAATATAACAGCAAAATTTATGAACAGTTTCATTTCCTTTGGACACAGAAAACAGAGAATGTTATTTTAATCTAATAATGAGAAAGCCAGATAATGTATAAAATCATAACTATTTTGAGACCATCACAGAACTAAAGTCACAAGATAAACACGTTAACCAAATTCTAAAGAGTAACAACTTCATCTGAAGAGAGTAGGATAAGCAAATTGTTTTGTTTGGCAGAACATGGGAACAGAAGGCAGCCATCATAAAAGTGGATAACAAATGGTAAGATTTCCTTCTTTTTTCTGCTGAGTAATATTACATTGTGTAAATGTACCACAGCTTTTTTATCCACTCATCTATTGATTGACATTTGGGCTGTTTCCAATCTTGGCTTTTGTAAATAATGCTGCAATGAACACAGGGGTGCATGTATATTCTTCTGAATTAGTGTTTTGGGTTTCTTTGGATATATTCCCAGAAGTGAAATCACTGGGTCAAAAGACAGTTCCATTTTTAATTTTTTGAGGAAACTCCATACTGATTTCTAAAGTAGCTGCACTAGTCTGCATTCCCCCCAATAAATTCAATTTTTAAAATATGGGTAGCAAAATAAGAAAGTGACACTTTCTCTTATTTCCACTTGATATAATTACCACAAAATACCTAGGATTAAATCTAACAAAAAGCCATCCAAAATTACTTAACTAAAAACCACAGAACATTGCTGAAATTTTAAAATACCTATACCAAATACATGGATTGGAAGACTTAATATTGTTAATATAAATATTCTCTAAAATGGATATATGACTTGGTTCAATGGAATTTCAATCAAAATACCAGAAATCTTCTTTAAGAAATTGATAAAATGACATTAAAATATGCATAGGACCTAATATAACCAAAGTTCTTTAAAAATATAAAATTTAAAAAATGCTAATGACTTTAATGAAAAAATTCTCAAGATCACTAATTATCAGGCATATAAATCAAGACTACAGTGAGATATTACCTCACACTTGTTATACGACTGTTATCAAAGAAACAAAATAAAACAAACATTGGTATGGATGTGGAGAAAAC
This sequence comes from Micronycteris hirsuta, assembly GCA_004026765.1. Taxonomy (NCBI): domain Eukaryota; kingdom Metazoa; phylum Chordata; class Mammalia; order Chiroptera; family Phyllostomidae; genus Micronycteris; species Micronycteris hirsuta. Next base: position 61,511 of record PVJI01002601.1, read on the forward strand.
AGAAAACCCTTGTACACTGTTGGTGGGACTGTAAGTTGGTGTAGCCACTATCGAAAACAGTGTGGAGGTTCCTCAAATAATTAAAAAGAGAACTACCAAATGAGCCAGCAATCCCACTCCTGGGCATTTATCCAAAGAAAATGAAAACACTAATTCAAATAGATATATGTACCCCTATGTTCATTGCAGCATCATTTACAATAGCCCAGATATGGAAGTAACCTAAGTATCCATCAATAGATGAATGGGTAAAGAAGATGTGATGTTTACAATAAAATATTACTCAGACAAAAAAACGAAACCTTGCTAAATTTGCAACAACATGGATGCATCTAGAAGGTATTATGCTAAGTCAAATAAGTCAGGCAGAGAAAGATAAACACTGTATGGTTTCACTTATATGCGGAATATAAAAACAAAACAAAACAAACAAACAAAACAAAAATAGACTCACAGATGTAGAAAATAAACTAGTGGTTATCAGCAGGGAGAGGCGTTAATCTCCCTGTCAGCAAAACAGGTGAAGGGGATTAAGGTGTACAAACTTTGTTATAATATAAATGTCAGGATGTAGTGTACTGCATAGGGAATAGAGTCAATAATATTGCAATAACTTTGTATGGTGATAGGTAGTACCTAGACTTATGGGGATCATTTTGTAATGTATATAAATATTGAATCACTATGATATATACCTGAAACTAATAGGATAGTGTATGCCAATAATACACCAACAAAAAAGAAAGCCATAGTAACCAAGATAATTTAGTAATCGTGAGAATATAAATATAGATTAATAGGATATACCATATTTTTCAGACTGTAAGATGCACCAGACCATAAGACGCACCCAGGTTTTAGAGGAAGAAAATAGGAAAAAAATTTTGAAGCAAAAAATGTGGTACAATATTTAATAACATAAATAACATGATATTTCACCAATGTAAATGTAAACAGAACTCAACAGCTACATTAGAACTATAAAATGCACTCCCATTTTCCTCCCAAATTGGAGGGGGGAGTGCATCTTATAGTCCAAAAAATACAGTAATAGAGAGCCCAGAATGGAGATATATATACATATACACACACACACACACATACATGCAAGTATATCAGTTCATTTTTGGCAAAGGTACCAAGGCAACTCAATAGTAAAAGGAAAAAAATTATGATAAATTGGGCTGAATCAAATAAATGTACATACATTGAAAATAAACATAGACCTTTGCCTTATACACTGTAAAAATTAAGACAAAATGGATCATAGACCTAAATGTAAAACCTAAAACAAAGTTTCTATAATAAAACATAGAATAAAATCTATGCAACCTTAGAATTTGGAAAGATTTTTGTGCATCTAAAAATATTTTTCAAATTACCCTTTGCAACAGTATGAATGGACCTGGAGAGCATTATGCTAAGTGAAATTAGCCAGTCAGAGAAAGACAAAAACGATATGATTTCACTCATATGTGGAATACAATCTAAACTAACAAGCAAAATGGGGACAGACTCAAATGACAGCTCATGGGGGTCTGAGGGGGTGGAGGGATTAAGCAGAGGAAAAAGGACAAAAGGACTCACGGGCATGGACATTGTGGTGATTGCTGGGGGAGGAGAGTTTAAGGAGACTAAATGGTAATGGAAAAACAATACAATAAATATTAAATAAAAATAAAAGAAAATATTTAAAAATGAAAAATGGAACTTCATCAATATTTAAAATGTTTCCTTTCAAAAGACATCATTTAAGAAACAAAAAGACAAACCACAGATTGATAGAAAATATTAACAACACATGTATTCACTAAAGGAGTTGTATCAAAAATATATAAAATCCTCTTACAACTAAAAAATAAGAAGACAAACAAAAAAATTAAGACAAAAAATTCAAAGGCACTTTGCTAAAGAGAGAGAGACAGAGAGGGAAGGGTAGAGGGACAGAAGGAAAAAGAGAGATATTAATAGTGAGTATGTGCATGGAAAGATGCTGCATCATTGGTCATCAGGGAAATGCAAATTAAACCAAGACATGCCAGTACATATCCATTAGACTATGACCTCCAGGATGGAAGAAGGAAAAACAAAGTTTACTTCATTTCCATTTTAAAGAATTTTCCCAGAAGCACTGTACAGCATATGCTTTTGCATACATGTCATTGAATAAAACTTGGTTGCATGATCACATCAGCAGAAAGGAGGCTAGGAAATGCAATGTTTTAGGTAGACAAATTCTCATTAAGAAATAGGAGGAGAATGGACATTTAGAGAGTTAGAGAACATCAGTAATTATATAACTGTATAATTTAATTATATAATAAATCCCCAATGCATATGGACTAAGGTACATGAAATTGTTTCAAAAATAAGTTCACAATACTTTGTAATAGCTTGAGCTTAATTTGTATAAAGTTTTTTTCTTCTTTCTTTTTTCCTTTTTCTTCAAGTATTCCTGTGGACTACTGTGTATGTGTGTGTGTGTTACTGCATTTAAACAATATATATATATATATATATATATTTTTTTTTTTTTTTAAGATTTTATTTATTCAGGCCCAGCTGGTATAGCTCAGTGGATTGAGCACGGGCTGGGAACCAGAGGGTCCTGGTTCGATTCCCAGTCAGGGCACATGCCTGGGTTGTGGGCCAGGTCCCCAGTGAGGGCCATGTGAGAGGCAACCATACATTGCTCTTTCTCCCTCCCTTCTCCTCTCTCTGAAAATAAATAAAATCTTTTAAAAAATATATATATATATAAAAGATTTTATTTATTCATTTTTAGACAGAAGGGAAGGGAGGGAGACAGAGAGAGAGAGAGAAACATCAATGTGTGGTTGCCTCTCACATGGCCCCCACTCGGGACCTGGCCTACAACCCAGGCATGTGCCCTGACTGGGAATCGAGCCTGTGACCCTTTGGTTCACAGCCCGAGCTCAGTCCACTGAGCTACACCAGCCAGAGCTAAACAATATATTTTTCAATACAAAGCACAGTGATTAGGGAAAAAGAGAAGAAACAGAACCTTCATTGTTTTTATTCTCTCATTTCATGGGACCGCTCGAAGTTTTATTTTTGTTAAAAATATGAAAGTTATTGTTAAATAAAATATTAATGAATTTCTGACAAATGCAACTTTATACTGAAGACTTTTCCCATTAGTGTATATACACTTTATGTGAAAAATATTTTTCAAAATAAAAATTGATTAAAAAGTGTGCTTTGATAGACTATGAGTAAAGGTAGAGTGACAAATTTGGCAATATTGTCTATTGAAGAAGAATATGCAAAGATTTATTCTGATAAGTTCATTGATAAATTAGCAGAAGTTTCAAAAACTAAAATTATATTATTATTCATAGGTGCAAATTAAAGTGAAATATAGGCTTTCCCTTTTAAAAAAAACATATACTAATGTAATTAAAGGGTATTAATCCTTTACCTTTGTTCTTTTTTGTATGTATGCCTATTTTATTTATATATGTAATATATAATATATATAAAACATCATGTATGTATAAGTTCAGTCAAAGAATGTTTCATAGTCTGCTCTTTTTCTGGTCATTATTATTAATTTTACTTACAATTCTTATTCTCTCATAACAAGGAGAGGGAGTATTTTTAAATTATCTGTTCCATTTGCCAAATTTATTATGTACACCACTGACACATACAAAAGTATGGTGATCTTCAATTTCTTTAATGTGAAAAAATGGCCTGTTCTTTCCCTTTCTTGGCAGAAGTAGATTGGTTAGAAGGGAAAATGAGTTTTCAGTCTAATTTCCAATTTTGTCATTGAGTATGTAATCTCTAGGAATTCACTTAATCTTATTGATCCTTTATTTATTCATAATTAATATTAATATAACACCACTTCGCACAGGGTGTTGTGTTCCTGTGTATAATATGGAATGGTTTTGGACCAAACATTCAGGAAAAAAGTCTTTCCTTTTAATTTTTAATTCTATTTATTTATTTATTTATTTATTTATATTTAGATGCTTGTTTTTTGTATTATAAAGGAATTTATTTAAAACTTTTGTATTATAAAAGAATTTTAAAGGAATTACACTTTTAATGCATAAGCATAAATAAAAGAACTAAAAACATTTATATAGATGCAGAATTAGTACTACCCGTGTATAATGTGCACCTTTATTTTTCTCTCAAAAATTTGGGCAAGAAAGTGCTCATTATATATGGTAAAATATTGTGTAACTAATTAATGATAGCAGAGCAGAATGAAATCCTTAGAGGAAATGCAGGAAAACAAAGCATTACCTTTATTTACATCTATCCAAATCTCCTGTGTTTCCCTAACAAAACTTATTTTGTTAGGTTCTTTGACAGATTCTAAATTTGGCAAAAAAACTGAAGAACATGTATGACATACAAAAGAACATGAAGAACATATGTATGACATGAGAAAAGTATTAGTTCCCCAACTTGCTGCACCAGATGTTTCTGTATTCAGTTTCACTCAGCACAATTGTGAAATAGCATTCATGACTCATTGAGCTCCCTCACAAGGGGAGTTAAAAACAATAACAACAAAGATATAGAAAAAATCTGGAGACCATGACATGCAGAGAACAGTGGAAGGAACTAGAGCTAGCTAGATCTAGATAGAGGTCAGGTGCAGGGTTTCATTTTCTTTGTTTTCCTTTGTTGGTTTTGGCATGGGTCAAGTGCAAGAGGTGCAGTCCTGGAAGAACTAGTTTCTGCTTGCTTCCCTCCTCCTAATTGGAATGAAGATAATAGTGGACTTCCTAGGCCAGTTTTGCAGTATCGTTTGAGGAGATAGTTCTGAAAACCTTGCCTACAGCCTATTCCACTTGCCTTTATGATTTTGTCAGTATCCAATTCTGTTTAAATTTTTTTTCATTGAATGTAGCAGGGGTGGATTCTATTAGATGCAACTAAAAATAACACTCAACAAATGCAAGCATCAGCAGCTGTTGCTCCAATTATCACTACTATTAATTTTCAGAAAGGCAGATTTTTGCTATAGATAAGGAAGAAATTTCAAACAATTAAATTAAAATGAAATGGGCTATGAAGATTATGAATTAACTCTCTTTAGAGGTTTCAAAGCCACAGAGGCATAAAGAGATATAAAAGAGATTCCCTATAATATATGATGGCTTTTTCTGTGACCCCCTGAAATTGTTTCCAGCGCTGAGATTAAGTAATTCTATTTTTAAAAGGTGCCACTAGTGAAACCCACAGGAGCTGTGAGGGGTGTGAATTATTTTTACTCAAAGAGACAAAAAAAAGTGAAAATGAATCCCTTCTTCCCCTGCTCTTCCAAGCCATTAGCACACTTGCTGGTGAGGGGTCTCCACCTGCAGTTAGCAGCCTGCACACCACTGGGCGTGGTGCCTGTTAGAGGAGCTAGAAAAATTACTTTCTTAGCACTGACAAATCATCTTGTCTCCATCAGGATTGTGGTTAGTTGGGCAATTTGAAATTTTAAAAATTGGATTAGATCCCATCACAAAGACTGTATTTTTAATTCCTTACATTACATACCATGAGATATGATGAAATGAATTTAATTAATTTTTCATAAAACTTACGTTAATAGGTGCAATTATTTATGTAGTAAACATAACTGACCCCCATCATTACACTAGAGTCAAAACTGTGAGAAAATACTAAAGGAAAAACAATCTAAAAATAACAAAATCCTGATTAAATAAATTTCCTTTAGCAACTGGAATTCCATCTCAAATCACCATGTTGGACAAAAAGTAAAGTCATTATAAAGATGGAACATATGTGTGTTAGTTCCTGAAAATTACTGTGAATCCTCCATCTCTCTCAAAGTGTGGCCCTGATAGGTATTTGGCATCTACGATAAATGCCCAGAAAGACTATCCAGACATACTTTAAGATTCATAATATTTAAATAAGGATACAGTTACACTCATGATATCATATTTATTAAGTGTTGAAATGAGAGAATTTATCTCTAGTTTCAGAATACCATCTGTGATAGTCAATGTTTTGTGAAAAATGACATGGAGTCTGGTCTCAGCAGCTCACATCTATGGCAACAAGTCCACCCATCTTCTCTGTCGGAAAGCCATGAGCTTGTACAGTTCAGCTGTACAGATTCTCCTCTGGACTCTCTTCTGTTTCTCCAGAACTTTCACTAGAGCTCTAACCTATATTATCCTCTTTAATTCTCACTCTAGGATATTTGGATCATGCTCATTAGAAATATCCAAACTTCTAATTACTCTGCCAAGAAACAGATGCACATTTTCTTCTGCCTTAGAGATTCGTCTGCCTTGTCAGAGTCGACACATCCCACAGTGATCATTTTCTCTTCACAACAACTGTCCTATATCTGTTCGTGGCACCACTGTTTAATAATTGACACAAAGATCTTAGAACTTGCCTCACATGTAGTAAGCACCCCCCAAAAAAACTAAGCCATTTATTAATATTACCTGGTCCTCAGGCCTCCATTTTTTTAAGTCTTTGAGTCATTTGGCTCCTGCTTCTACCTTATAACCATCAGTTGCCAGATGTTTCAGATTATAATTTTGTAAGTCACTTAATTGTCTTCTACTCCCAATCTTCCTATACCCTTGGGTCATAGCTATAATTATACTTCACTATTAAAAACAATCATAAAACTAATATACTCATAATAGTCTGGTAGCTAATGTTTATATATAATTTACATATATGTATATGTGTATGTAAAAGATACTCCCAAGCACTTTGTCTATTGTTTTTAGTCAAGGTTGTGCTCAGTTGCATGTAACAAACCCAACTAAAGTGGTTTAAACCAAAAATGGGCTTACTCTTTTCACATGATGAAAAAGTTGGCAATACCAATCCAGACCAATCTTACTAGTCAACAAAGTCAACAATGATCAGGTTCTTTCTGAACCACTATCTTTGACATGTGGATTTTCTACTCACCTGGAAGGGAAGACTATTCAACGCCCAAGCATCATATTGGCCTTAAGCTTCAAGGTATAAACAAAAAGGAGGGGGAAAGGTTAAACGTATATGCCAACTGAGTCTGTTGTTGACTCTTTCTCATATATCAGCAAATCAATAGCTTTTACAAAAGCCACTTGCAATGGTCAACCACTTACAATTTTTGGCCATAACTGCATCAAATGTCCACCCCTACATGCAAGGAAGCCAAACGATGAAGTATTCTAACAGAGAAACTGCTATCTTCCTCACCCCCTAAATGGGGTTCTGTTAAAAAGGCAAAACTGGAGAATTTATATTCTTTGAGCAACAAATAGAGCTTGCCACACTAGTAACTCATTTAATGCTCACAGCAATGCAATTAGGTGTGCACTCCTATATCTGCATTTACCAAGGGACAAATGAAGGGTTAAAAAATTAAGCAACTTTTTCCACACCAAACAACTTTTTGGATAGGCATTAGTATATTCCCATTTTATAGATGAGGAAGTTGAGTTTTAGAAGATTTAAGTAACTTGTCTGGAAATTAGGATTCAAGCCTGGCTTATCTGATTATAGAGTTATACAATAATTCTATTCCTAATGCCTGGACAATAACTATGGTTTTCTTGTTTCCACTCTGTCTCTTTCCTATATCCTGCAAGTAGATAAATTCTTTTTTTTTTTAAGAGATCTTCTCTTTTTTTTTTTTTTAAGATTTTATTTATTTATTTTCAGAGAGAGGAGAAGGGAGGGAGAAAGAGCACTGTATGGTTGCCTCTCACATGGCCCTCATTGGGGACCTGGCCCGCAACCCAGGCATGTGCCCCGATTGGGAATCGAACCGGGACCCTCTGGTTCCCAGCGCGCGCTCAATCCACTGAGCTACACCAGCCAGGCGATAAATTCTAATATGTGCTTTCAATTGTCTTCAGTCTGATCATAAACCTACCATTATCCTTTCAGTAGATGCTTTTTGGGGTCCTATATTGCAACTATAGGCTCACCCTAAATTCCAGCCATAGATGTGGCAGAAGGCTCCTGTAAACTCTGGCAGCACCCCACCTTAAACACCTGCCACTTGTCTTCACTTTTCATCCTCAGGACATTCTCCAAAGTTGAAGACATTCGCTCATCCTGTGCACATGATAAAATGGAGATGAACGCCCCTTGGAACAGCCGTTAAACAATGATAAAAGTGAATCAGTGGATTAATGCTCCAGCCTCTCTCTCTTTGAAGGGATAATTCTAAGGGAATTTTACATGGTTCCTGTGGTGACAATGGAAATGTACCTTGAAGAAATTCAAGGACAAGGAGCATCATTGACTGAAGGCCCCAGCTTCTGTGCTCTGATATCATCTCTATGCTTACACTGAGGCCATGCTTTCCACAAGCTACTCCCATGCAATGACTGCAGACCTGTTCCTGGGAGTCATGGGAATCCTATGACAGACAACTTTGACTCTAGGACTGCCCAACTGCCTTATTGAAATTTCTTTAGAGAATATGACAGTCTGGGATGTTTCACTCCCATCAGTTTATTTTATAGACTTTTCCCATAATGAAATGATTGCATGTTTCATGTAATTTTGATGTCTCTTTCTTTGAGGACCCAGACTACCGCAGCTACTGATTTCATCTCTACTGAGATTGATCTAGAACTGCTCACATCAGCAACAAGCTCCATCATGCACCAGCTATTGGCTAGCCTTCCTTTCTCATCTCACTTCCCCATGCCCTCACTCCTGTTTCCTAGAATCACCTACCAAATAAATTCCTTTAAATACCCAGGGTTCCAAATCTGAGGAGACCTAACTGAAAACAAACCTCCTGTTTGTACAGAATAACATTACTAGCTAAACCTCTTGGATATACATTCAGAGTCTGCCACAACTTGTCCTAAAACTACTACTATTCTTTTTTTTCCATTTGTCTCTCATCCTGGCATTCAATCAGCTTCTCTAGCCTCAATTTCCCTGTCCCCTCCGCTAGGTACTTATGCCTGCACCTTCGTCACTATCTGGTACCATGGTACAGTACCATTGCTCATCAGTATTCATTACCCCTCCATAAGGGAAGATTATATTTCCCCACCTTTAAAACTTTGCCATAACCATCTGATTTGCCTGACCAATGAAATGTAAAAGAAATTATAGGTATCACTTTTAGTAGAAGCATTAAGAGCCATAACTTGCTTCACTATGCTCTCTTTTCTCTCATTCACAATGGCAAGTAATATTAATTGGATAGGAAATTTCCATCATTTGGGGACCTATTGTGATAATGGTGTAAAGCAGTCACATCTGAACCACAAGTGAGAAATAAGGATTTATCGTCATAAGCCACTGATATTGGGATCATTTTTACTGAAGCAAACTTAAGACTGCACTGAAAGATACATAGTGCTCTATTAGAACTGGAGGGAACTTTACAGACTGACTGACCCACCTGTCTCCCACAGAGATAAGAAACATACTGCCTCTGTTGTTTTTATTATTATTTTTAATTTTCTAGGGTCCTTGAAGACATTATCCCCATTTGCAACCATCTTATTTTCTTCTGATAATGTGCCCCTGCTGTTAATGATATTAAATTCTGCTTCAAGTATATATTCTAAAAAATCAGTGTCAAATGGCTTTTATAAAAAGTTTATCTTATTGCATTTTATAGAAAACAACTTTATTCTAATTGTACACAGGCCATAGACTTGTCAAAATAAAAGTAAATACTTTGTTTTTGGAATTTATATCGGCATCTGCAAAAGTTTCTTCTCTGTTTTACAGTTTAGGAAGCATGTGATAGGAAAGGGTGATGTATTCAGTGAAATAATTAAGGATTTAGGTTTATTTCATAACTACAGTGACACATAAAATCATTAAGTAGGCAAATGTATGATTATAAAAATTGTTTCTCAAACACATTCATACCTCAATTTTAAACACCAACCAAGTTATTACATTAGAAAAGTAAATATAAAATGAGATTAGAAAGCAAAAGCGCAGTATTATTTTTGTGACTTCTAACTGATGCATGTAATTTAACAAGCTAACACTAACCATTCATTGTTTCTGAGTATCATTTTAGATTTCCATTTTGTTCTTTATGTTTTATTTTAAGAGTAAAGTGCTAAGTAAAGCAGAATATATTTTTTCACTATCTTTAACTGACAAAACAAAACCATAAGTACTTTTAAATATGAATGTATGGGTGATTCATGTGCCAAGTATGTGGATGTTTTAACTTACCCTCTCCTTAAGAAAAGTAGCCCATATGAAACTGAATCTATATATATTGGGTCAAAGTCACTCAGTACTCACTGTAATAAATATTCTCATGTACTTTGATTCATTCAGTTTCTTATTAGTCATAAGCTAGTTCTTTTCCCTGATGATGCCTGGGTGCCATCCATTAGAGTTTTGTCACATTTTCAATAAAGGCATTACAATTCACAGCAAAGATTTTGCTCATAGATTATAAGAAGAAACAAACTGTCAGCAAGAAATATTGTAATAAAACAACTTCTGTGCTTATGGAAATTTTGAGTTTATATTTTTAAAGTGTTGACTTATTGATAGGCAACACTAATCAAGTTCTTAGTATATGTAAAGTACCAGAATAGGACTACTGGAAGATAGAAAACTATGTTGAAAGTTGATAGTCTAACCAATGAGGCACACATGTCAAATAAATATGAGAAATACATGACAACATACGGTAGTCTTATATACGTACATATGTGTGTACATACATACGAACATGCATGCATGCATGTCTGGGACTATATATGTATAATATGTATTTATGTATGTATATATAACCTCTTGACACATGAAAAATGTACTGTTTGAAATAATAATCATTCAATCAATTCCCTGTATACTATTGTCCTCTCTGGTATCTAACAGAGTGCTTGACATATAGTAGGCACTCAGTGAATTTTTATTTAAAAATAAGTTGATGATATAGATGACACTTAATAATTATTTATTAATAAAATTAATAAACAAAATTCTAAAAATAAGTCAATTATTAGACGTTAAAAATTAAAAACTGATTTTACAATTCTCTTAACAAATTGTACTTCCAAATTTTACCATATTTGACCACCTGTATTATTGGCCAGAAGTAGCTTACATGACTGTAGGTTATTTCTACAAATTAATTCCAACTTCTAAGAAAAAAGGGTTTGTACCTTTCTAAGTGCAATTCCAAATATTCCAAAATGTTTCAAGCATCAGACTGAAGTGCTAGAATAAGTGTTTACAACTCTGATGTCATATTAAAGGGGATATATTTTCATTGGAATAAATTCTGAAATGTTTATCATTTGTTCACCTATAAATTCTGATTGTTTATTGATTATAATTGTCTAATGATTTGGACTGCCCAGCAATTGAATGGGCTTCTTCACAGTCCAATGTAAAATACCATAGATAAAAACTACGTACGTAACAAATTACTGAAAATATTATATCAGACAGAAAAAGGTCATTGATCATTTACAAAGTATTCTAATTAGAAACAACCCTAGGTTCTGGAACGCAAATTTTACAGTTTATTCAGAATAAGAATCACTGAAGTTCCTTGGCCTAAACTCTACAGAAAAGTTCAGTGAAAGTAAAGGATTCTCACTACTATGGATGGTGGAGTAGCTTATTGCATATCAGTTCTGTTAAGAACTGGAAAGTTTACCCCCAACAGATTTTGAATGCGTTGATATTGGAGAGCCAGGAAAGCAACCAGGACTTGAGGACTTGGCATCACAGAGAGAAGGAAAGCTCTGATAGCTGGGCAGATCTGTGACATTTTTTCCCTTTAAGGCATGTTACCCATATGTAAGTGGCACAGAGCTGAGATCCTAGGAAACATTAAAGAGCAGTGGCTAATGGTCTGAAAAGCTGAGCAGAGCTCTCTAGAGTTTTATGTGGCTGGGGAAGCATGAATTGGAATTGAGGACCAACCATACAGGGAGGAGTCTGTTGAGGATCTAAACTTTTAATTAGGACTCTAAAAAGGCTATTCCATAGGGGTAAGAGTGAACAAGAATTAGATTAGTTATCGCAAAGACTGAAATTCCATTTCAAGCAAACTTGATCCCAAACTGAATTAGTATTCTGTCCCTTGTTTAATCGCCTACCAGAAAGCAGAATAAATGTTCCCTGGAAGAAAATAATATCAGCCAGAGTTTCAGATCATCACAATTTTACATGCAATATCAAGCATTCAACCAAAGTTACCAGCCTTGCCAAGAGACAGGGCCAAGTAATTAAAAAAAAAAAAGGGGGGGAAAAAAGATAATACAAACAAATCCTTAGGAGACCACAATATTGACTTTAAAATAATTACAATTAATATGTTTAGTAAAGTAGATGGAGGATTTCACCAGAAAAGTAGAATTCATAAAGAAAGATTAATTGGAAATTATAGAACACAGGCAAAATAATTAATATTAAGAATGAAACAGAAATACTCATATATAAAAACCTGTCATTAATCAGACTTTATTAATCAAAATTTATTAATAAAAATATTTGTTCTGAATGAATAGAAAAAATAATAGAAAATATAGAAATAAGTATGAGACCTGTGGCAAATAATAAAAATGTCTAACATAAAGGCAATGGAAGTCCCAAAAAGAGTGAAGAAAGATAATGGTATAGAACGATATTTGAAAATTTTCCCAAACTTATGAAACATATCAAGTTAAATATTCAAGTGGCTATACAAACCTCACACAGATTTTTTAAAAAAGTTAAATAAATAAACACACCTGTGCATATTATAATTCAAATTGCTGAAAAATATAAGTTAGGGGTATACAAACTATTTCTATAAAAGGCCAGATAGAAAATATTCCGGGTGTTGAGGACAACACTATCCCTGTTACAACTATGCAACTCTGCCATAAGCAGCCATAAATAACACATAAACAAATGGAAATGGTTATGTTCCAGTAAAATAGGCAGTGGGCCAGAATTGGTCCATTGCCATAATTTGTTACAAAGAGAAAATTTTAAAAGCAGCCAGAGAAAAGAAAACATCACTTTCAACTAAGCAACAGGACTGATAGTTGAATTCTCAGACGTGATGAAAGCTAGAAGAAAATAAAATTGCATTTTAATTTGCTGAAAGAATATAAATGCCAAACTTCCAATTCAATCATAAAGACTGTGAAATATCTCTTAAAAATAAAAGCAACATGAAGATATTTCCAGGAAAACAAAAAGTATTTCTCAACAGACAAATCTCACTATAAGAAATATGAAAAAGAATACTTCAGACAGAAGTAAAATCATCCCAGAAAGAAGTACAGAAACAAAGGAAGAAATAAAAATTACTGAACAAGATAAATATGTTGCTAAATCGAAATGGATTCTTATTTTAACAATCAATATGAAATATACCTTATATTGATTAAACTATGTGTAGAGTTAAAATACAAGACAAAAATAACACAAGGAACAAGATTAATTAAATAAAATTAAAGAGTCCAAACATGTAAGAATTATCTGGGAAGTGGTAAAACTCTTACTATATTTTGTTTTTTGTTTGTTTGTTTTTATTTTTAATTGCTTTTATTGATGTTCAAGTAAAGTTGTCTCCATTGCCCCCCATAATCCCCCACCTCAGCCATCCCCACCTCCCACCCTCAATCCTATCCCCCTTTGGCTTTTTCTGTGGGTCCTTTATACAAGTTCCTTGACAGCCCTTCGCCCTTTACCCCCATTACCCCCTCCAACCTCCCCTCTGGTTACTGTCAATTTGTTCTTAATTTCAGCATCTCTGGTTATATTTTGCTTGCCTGTTTGTTTTGTTGATTAGGCTCCACTTATAGGTGAGATCAAAACCCAGAATCATCAGAAAATCAAGCCATGTGGAAGTCCAACATCCAAGGAATTAAGAACCCATATTCATCCGGACAGGTAGGAGGAGTGGAGATGCAGAGACATGAAATGGGCAGTCCCATACCCGTGTATGTGGATAAAAATCAGGAGGGACACCTCTGGAACCAGGAATCCAAGCCCCACACCAGACCACCCATCCCAGGGTTCCACCACCAGGAAGATAAGTCCCCATAACTTCTGGCTGTAAAAACTAGTGGGGGTTGGGGTGGCAGAGGAAACCGCAGCATTCTCGGGAGTCTCCTCCTAAAGGACCTGCAACGGACTTAGGACTTACACAGACTCACTCCCTCTGGCTTCAGCACCAGGTCAACAGCTGGAAGGGCACTAGCGGCATAAGGGGAGAAATTGAAGTGTCTGGCATCAGGGCCAGTGCCTGAAGACAGCTTCCTCCTAGACGAAACTCCAGAGGCAGGCAGCAGTATTGTCTCCTTTCAGAGCCCTTCGTCACACAGAGCCGCAGAGTAGTGACACCATATCAGAGACTCCATCAACCTGGTTCATTTGAGTTGCCCCACCCTAGCAATTACCTAAGGCTCCACTCCATACAACCTATCAGTATAGTTTTCTATAATAGTCCATGCTACTAAGACGGAGTCAAAGCATCTCTATCTAATAAATGGAAACAAACATAGAGAAGCTATCAAAATGAGGAAACAAAGAAATATGGACCAAATGAAAGAATAGAACAAAACTCCAGAAAAAGAACTAAATGAAATGGAGATAAGCAATCCATCAGATGTAGAGTTCAAAACACTGGTTATTAGGATGTTCAAGGAGCTCATTGGGTAATTCAACTGCATAAAAAGACCCAGGCAGAAGTAAAGTTTACACTAAGTTAAATTTAAAAAAAAATGTACAGGGAACCAACAGTGGAGTGGATGAAGCCAAGAATCAAATCAATGATTTGGAATGTAAGGACGAAAAAAAAAAAAAAACAATCAGAACAGCAAGAAGAAGAGAGAATCCCCAAAAATGAGGATAGACTAAGAAACTTCTGGGGCATCTACAGATGTAAAACATTCAAATCATAGGGGTTCCAGAAGAAGAAGAGAAAAAAAATATAAGAGAAAATATGTGGTATCTAAGACTGAGTAAAGATTCTTAGACTGGATGCCAAAAGCATCATGCATAAAAGGAAAAAATGATAAATTTATATCACCATCATAGATAAAAGTTTAGTACCCAGAATATACACTATGAATAAAAGATTTAAAGTTGTTGCATGACTAGTAATTAGAAAAATAAAAATAAATGAAATGCTATTTTATACCCATCAGAGCAATTTTTGCCAAACAATTAAAGAACCAGGTGTTTGCAAGGATGTGGCGACACAAGAACTTACCCTCTTGGTGAGGCTATAAATCAGCTCAAATTGAAGAGCAGAGTGTTTACTCCCTATCTTGTAACATCTGAGGATGTGCATATATTATGGTTTAGCGGTTTCTTTCCTGAAAATACAGGGTGGGGCAAAAGTAGGTTTATAACTATAAGCATGTGAAACAGAGTTTGTTCTTATTATTTATTAATTATTGTATTATTTTCCACATGAACAACTGTAAACCTACGTTTGCCATACCTTGTATTTGCTTACAGGAACTTCCACCCACATAACCATGGCAGCGTGAACAGTAATGTTGATTGTAACATTATTTATAATAGTTTTTTAAATGAACAAATGAAATGGATAATCTGTAATATTTTCACATGATGGAATATGACACACGTAGCATTTCAAATGTATGAACTAGAATTACTTCTGATTGATGTAATCATGAAAGAAAAGATAATGCAGAAGGATACCATTCGCCTAAACTTTTAAAGAAAATAAAATTTAATTATATGTGTGTGTCATAGACAATTCTATTTTTAAAGTTAAAAACATAGGTGGTAAGGATTATACATAAATTCAAAACAAGGGTTATTCCTGGGCACGGAAGATGGGGGAATAAGTAGGTCTTTGGCTTTACCTGTAATGCTATATTTTCTAAAGAGAGAAAGAGCAACCAAGAAAGGGAATGAAATTTGAATCCAGTATGACAAATATCTGTTCATCGCAGCTGGTATCTACATAGGTATTTATTTTAGTATTTTCTTCAACCTTCCATCCACTGGCAATATTTATAATAAAAAGTACAGAAGACTGGCATGCAAAATGGCTCATCACTAAAAATACTCAAGTACATTCTTTAAAGAGCATGTACACACACGTATGCACTTCAGAGTAAGGGTGGGAGGGTCTTACTGATCAAGTGCAGAGACTCTAAATAGGCGTCTTTATAAGCCCTACGAGAATTGGAAACTGCAAAAGTTTCAACAGGATTTGAGATCTTTTCCAATCAATAGATTCATTTAAATTCCATAAAATGCCATTCACCCTAGAGGAGCAGAGTTTTGCTTTGCTGTCAAAACAGCAGACTGTACCATTAAAATAACACTTATCACCAAGTTGCTTAAAGAATCATTATGTTTTTCATGTTAATAGACTTAAGGAAAAAATCTAAATTCAGTAACACATTGGATATCTATTGTATATTAAAATTGACTTTCTAAAAATTACCAACATATTAATACATTCTCATTAATGGAAGTACAAATAAGACAAGTAAAGTGGAAGTTCTGCTTACAGCTACAACACTCTAACTCCTAGGTTCTGCTTGACCCTCCAGAGACAGACCTATGATCGATCTAGAGCAGGGCTTCTGAATGTCAGCATGACTGACTGACTGACTGACTGACTGACATTGAAGGTGAGATCATTCTTTGTTGAGGGGCTGTCCTGAAGAACGTTTAGTAGGAACTCTGATTTCTGTCCCCTAGATGCCAGTAGGTTTCCCCCACCCTCACGTGTGACACCCAAAAATGTTTCTAGACATTGCCAAATGCCCCGGGCAGGGTAAACTCTGTCCTGATTTAGAATTACTACCTAGAGTATATCATTTGTGACTTTCTACCATGCATTTATAATACACATATATTGAAATACATAGGGATTTCTATATATATTTATATAAATACATATATAGATATAGTATTTGATAGCTATATAGGATCTGGCACAAATAACACCTTTTTCATTACAGTCTTTTATTACAAAATCATAAGCATTTAATTCTGTAATATAACAATATTACACTCAAGCATATCATATGACATTTTAGATGAAATGTTCAAATTATGACTATAAATTATTATACCCATATTATTACCCTACAAACCACATCTAAGCAGATGTTACTTCTGCCAGGCCCTGTATATAAAGTTTATGTAAATACATATATAAGGATATTATAGTATTTGTATACATATTTACATAAATACATATATATATATTTCATAGTGTTTTCTTCAACCTTCCATGTATATAATATAATAATATGATAAATATTCTGCATTGTGGTTCTTTTCATCTGATAGTAGATATTACAAATATTTTAACATCAGTTCCTTATTCTCTTTATTTGCTATTATTTCTTAGAGAGGATTTATTTTTTTTAACTACAAATATATAAGTTGACTTAGGTACATTAAACATGCTAGAAAAAATGTTCCACATATTTGCTCCCAGTTGTGTCTCTAATTAATGCCTTTTCAGTGTATGTGACCGTCTCTTTTTCTTTCTATTTCTACCAGACAGAATAAAAATATGCAATAGCAATATTTCAAAATGCCCTCAGTAATCTTTTACATGCTCTCTAAATTATTCTCCATCCCCTATCCTTGCCTTTGTGATGAAGGAGCCACAATGTCTAGGTGTATAAATGGGCCTCCAGTTCCATTCATGCAGTACCTATCACAGTCTGTTTTCTTTCCTTGGGCATTTTCAAGCTAAGCATTATTGCAGCTATAAATCAACCACTCACAGACTCATTTCCCTGAAAGGGCCTAAGAGCCTCTCGGGTGTTCTGTATTTGAGAAAACATTGATTGGAGCTAGAAGCTTATGTGGTGGAGTGGAAAAGATTCTAGATCAGGAGTGAAAGCAGCCAGGTTCTGCCCTCATTCAACCTAAGCAAGTTGTGAGCCTCAGTCTCCTCACTGGAGTAAAAAGGGATTTGAGTAGGATGGTTTCCAGGCTGGAGCTCTGAGCACTCGTGATTCCTTTCAGATTGGAAGACCAAAGTTTTGTGCGGATTTCATTCAGCTGGCTGATAATCACCACATCAAACATCCTCATGCTCTCTGTATAGACAAAGTAGTGTTGGAAGTTAGAGCAGTTTTCTGCACAATTCATTAGATAGCCTAATAATGAAAAACAAAACACATTTTATGCTGGCTTATCTGAAGTATTCAGAAATATTTTGTTTCCATTCTCAACCGAACTGATCCTTTACCAGTTCATAGTGTCCTTTTTTTTAATACTCATCCAAGGGCAGGTTTATTGAGTTTAGAGGGGAAGGGTGTGAGAGAAACAACGACATGAAAGAGAAACATCGATCAGTTGCCTCTCACCCATGCCTTGACTGGGGACGAACCCACAACCTAGTTGTGTGCCCTGACAATCAAACCTGCAACCTTTCTGTTACCGAAGGACACTCCAACCAACTGAGCCACACTGGCCAGAGCCATAATGCCTTTTAATAGACAAAATGTCCATTATGTATATGTACATCCAATCATTACATTGTACACTTTAAATGTATACAATTATATCTGTCAATTAATCCTTAGTAATGTTTTAAAAGTTCACTATTTTTATATCATAGTTTGAGTTATGATTTCCTTACATTTAAACTACTTGAATGTCTTAAAAGTTGAATTTAATGAATCTTTTTTTTAATGAACAGAAACTTGGTTATTGGTTTGAATTCAATTAACCAGATATTTTATAAATCACTCTGTGAATGGGGCAGACACAGCTTTCTCATGGCAATGGCAAAACAAGCTCTTTTTCTAAAAACAAAAACTGGAACTTATGCTAACAAAAAATTGTGAACACTTTTCTGCATTTTATCAAGGCCAGTGGCATTAGACAATTTGTAGGCTGTATCAATAACCCCATTGTAACATTACTCATCTATGGTACATTCAGTGTATAGTGTCCCTAGGAAGTCTCTTCAGCAAAAATGATCATAATTTTGATTCTGTGTCCCAAACTCAAATACAAATGATTGAATCACAAGAAATAAAAGGAGCCAGTATAGACTGGGAAGTGACACTTGAGAGTCTGGATGAAGAGAATCTTCTCCATGAGGAATAGTGGTCAGTTAAATCAATCAGATTCTTAAGCAAGGTCAATATAAATAGCACAGTAACTAGAGTGAGAATATTTTCCAATAGAGAGAAATAGAAATAATAATCAATGAACTCAATATGAAATTCAAAAAAATAATTCAAAGATCAGGAGTAAATTCCCCACAAATGTTTTGTACTAGAGAGTATCTTATTAAGTAACTATACTATAAAAACAAGAGCTCCAGACAAGATAATTTTTTAAATAAATAAAACGGAATTTCAGAGCTGAAATAAATTTAAGAATGTGACTATATTAAGGAATTGGGAAAGGTGGTTAGAGAAAGTAGGAGAATATTAGTTTTCTAATATTTTAATAAGGAGGGTAAGAGATAAAATTGTAATATTATTTAAAAAGAATAATGCTATCAATCTTTTATTATTTTTCACACTACTATTTTTTTAAATTTAGAGGGATCATTGAGAAAAACAATACACTGTATTGTGAATAATTATTTGATATTCAATTCCTTCTGTTTTATTTTTGTTAAATTTGCATAAATTTAAATGAACCATTATGATAATTAACATTTATATCATAATGCCATTTTTACGAAGTTTTTCTAGTTTATAATAATGTATCTCTGTCTTCATATATACACAGAAACATCTGGAATGGCATCCAACAAGTGGTAATAAGTTATTTTTGGAGAGTAGGATTGGTTTTAGTTGATTTTTAAATTTTCTTCTGTGTGCTTTTCTACATTTCATTAATTCCTTAATGAGAACATGTATCAGTTTCACAAAGACAAATTCATTTTAAGACTGTGATCAGGTAGAGTGTGTCCCAAATCCTGAGATGAGGCATACAAATATCTCATTTCATCTTTCTACAGTTGTGAACAGAGACTACTGTAAGGAGAATTAGACAATAGTGGAAATATCTTTAGTTCTCAGAAATAAATGCTAAGACATTTTTACATTTTCTTACAGCATCATCAAAATTCATAGAAATGGAATTTCAATTACTACCTGGTTCAAATGTTCACCTTCACTTTTATTTCTTTTAATATGAGGTCTTGTCCATCCTCTTTAGAAGCTGAAGAACACTACAGATACAGTCCTCCAACCCCACCAAAGAGTGTATACCCACTCGAAAGATTTCATACTACTTGAGGGAGTCCATGGGATCCTTGAAGTTGACACACTGGCAGCAGATGACATTCCCCTGTGTGTGCTACATGTCTCTGCAAATAGTGACATTTTGGTTCCCAAAGTATCCTTTGCCACCCCCTCCCCATTGTTTATGTAGTGTCACTCTTGTGTACATTGTGCATATCTGAGGATACACATTATCATCAAAAGCATGCAACTCACATGTCAAAAATGACACATAGAACCAATAACTAGAACAAAGAGGTATTGTTGATGAGAAAAAAATTATCCTTTATAAGAGCATAAATCAGACAAGTCATTCTCTGAAGACATACGTGAAGCTTTATAAATGATACATACACAGATGTTGAGATAAACAAGGACAGTCATTGAGCATTATTTGTCTTGAGAATCACAACATTTCAAGATATAAAAAATTGAGAACAAATGAGTCCGACTCCATGTCATTGCCACTGCACAGTTGCTGTCTGCCACCAAATCTATGTATTTTTCCACTCCAGATTCAAATTCCCAAGGTGACAGCAATTCCGTCACTTGCCTCAGGAGATGAGTCTATCATCTCACTGCCAGCAAAATGTCTCTAAGAATAAGCCTAAATGTTTCCATTATTTTCATCCCATTACTCTTAGTTATCCCCTACTGGGCTGTTCTAAATACTGTAATTTCACCCTCTTCTGTTTTTATTTCTTTCAAATATTCACAGGCTATCATTATTTCCCCCTGTATTTGTCTCTAAGCTCTTTTAATCTCTTCTCATAAGTAAGCCCCTCCATCATTTTTTTTCTGAAGACATGAGTATAAGGGTACATTTCATTTTTCTTCATTGTATAGAAAAATATGTTCATTTATAAAAAGTTTCTCAGAAAGAAGACAAATTGCCTAAGTCCCAGGGACCTGGAAGGTTTTGACAGTGCATTACTTGCTCAGCTGATGATGCTTGAATTTGGGAGACATTCTCATAAAATTGGTCCCAATGGATCATTTGACACAGTGTATGGTGTTGAAAATATCACAGAGAATCCCTTATGGGCAGGCTTTCTGGATACACACCACAGCAGTGAGGTCATGAGCTTCAACTTGGATGCCAGCAAGAAATCTATGAGATGTATCACTAATGAGAATGGAGAGTTTATTGGGCAGCAATAAGTTCAGTTTCAATTATTCAACTGTTTTCCAGGCTGCCCTGACCAATACTTATCCATAAAACATACAGTTTGTACCTGAGATGCATTTGTGATTCCTCCTCTTATTTGGAAAGCTCTGAGATGTGGTATGGATGATGATAAACTAATATTTTCATGCTCTCTGAGCTACAAGGGGTCATTACTGTTCAACTTCCCAATTCAAATTAGGTCCCAGGGCTTAGATGTACCTGTGTGTGTCAAGATAGTATGACACTCCCCTGTGACAATGAATTGAGGAGCTTTCATCTATAAATGAACGTTTCTTCTCTCCTCTATATTTTAAGTGCTTGGGTCACAGAAGTGGATAAGCTATTGGAACCATGATTATCCTGAGTTAGGTCATAACCCACAATGTAACAGAGAACTTTAGAATAAAGCATACTTCAAATCCAAAGCACACACATACAAAATAGAGTATTCTGAAAAGTACAGGTTTTCAGAAGAAAATAAAAGAGGAATTCTTCTAAGAAAATGATAAAGACAATATTCATTGTCCTCAACATTTTCTGTGACTTTCCATGAGCCATTCCAGGATACTGTGTGCTAGATTTTCCTCCTTGGCTAGGTTTTTTAATTTGTTTGCTGTTATTTTTTTTTTCCTACTTCACTCACTTCTTTTTTTCTTCTGTCTCTAAATATGGCTGTTCCCCAAGAATGTTTTTTCTCCTTCTCTTTTTTTTTTCTTGTATGTTTTTTCAATTATAATTTATCCTCCTTATGCCCTCTTCCACCTCCATCACCCCCCCCCCTGCTGCATGGACACTCTTGTCTATGTCCATGAGTTCCTTTTTTTTTTAATTGTTTTTCACTTATGATTGTCCCCATTTTCCCCCATAACTCTTCCATGCTCTACCCAACCCCTACTTTCACATTCAATCCCCCATTATCTTTGTCCATTGGTCCTTTTTACATGTTCCTTGACTTGACCCTTTCCCTTATTTCCATCTTATCCCCCTTTCCACTCCCCTTTGGTTATTGTCAGTTTGTTCTTTATTTCCATGTCTCTGGTTCTATTTGGCTCACCTGTTTTGTTGATTATGTTCCACTTATAGGTGAGATCATATGGTATTTGTCTTTCACCATCTGGCTTATTTTACTTAGCATAATACTCTCCAGTTCCATCCATGCTGCCATGAAGGGTACGATCTCCTTCTTTCTTTTTGATGTGTAGTATTCCATTGTGTAAATGCACCATAGTTTTTTGATCCACTCATTTACTGATTGGCACTTAGACTGTTTCTAGCACTTGGCTATTGTAAATTGTGCTGCTATGAACATTGGGGTGCATAGGTTCTTTTGAACTGGTGTTTCAGGACTCTTAGGGTATAATCCCAGCAGTGGAATTGCCAGGTCAAAAGGAAACTCCATTTTTAGTTTTTTGAAGAAATTCCATACTGTTTTCCACAGTGGCTGTACCAGTCTGCATTCCCACCAACAGTGCACTAGGGTTCCCTTTCCTCCACATCGTCACCAGGACTTGTTTGTTGATTTGTTAATGATGGCCATTCTGACTAGTGTGAGGTGGTATCTCATTGTGGTTTTACTTTGCATCTCTCTGATGGCTAGTGATGATAAGCATCCTTTCATATGTGTCTGGGTCCTCAGTATGTCCTCCTTGGAGAAGTGTCTGTTCAGGCTCTTTGCCCATTTTTTAATTGGATTGTTTTTCTTCCTGGAAAGGAGTAATATGAGTACTTTATATACTTTGGAGATCAGACCCTTTTCCAAGGTATCATTTGAAAATATAGTTTCCCATATGGTTGGTTCCCTTTTGATTTTGCTGATGTTTTCTTTAGCTGTGCAGAATCTTTTTAATTTGATGTAGTCCCATTTATTTATTCTTTCCTTTATATCCTTTGTTCCAGGGGATATATTGGTGAAAGTATTGCTGCATGGAATATCTGAAATTTCCCTGTCTGTTTTCCTCTAGGTATGTCCACGGTTCTTTATGTCCCCACTGCTCAGGACTATCAGCTTGCTCTCTGACTCTGGATGCATTGAAGAATTTCCCTTTGAAAATAAGTATGAGTGAGCAGCATATTGCATTATAAGGGAAGAAGAAAATGCAGAAAAAATGTAAGAAAGATTCATAGATGATAAAAAGTTCTGGAGTGTGATAAATGGGGTAAAATGGAGCCATTAAGCAAAACTAGGAAAGTTAGGGTAGAAAGTTTAATTTAGTTTGAGCTATTCCACACTTTAGTTGCTTGTGAGAATTTCCAGCAAGCATTTAGATACATATGTCTGTACCTCTGAGATAGAATAGAGCATTGGAAGTCACTCATATAAAACTAATTGATAAAATGAAATTGACTATGAACTCCCAATGAGAAAATGATAAGAAATGAAACATCTAGTTCAAGAAAAAGTTCATTTTTAATTGGATTGTTTGTTTTTTTGGTGTTGAGTTTTGTACGCTCTTTATAAATTTTAGATATTAACCCCTTATCAGATGTATCAGTGAATATATTCTTTCTTTCAGTGGCTTGTATTTTTATTTTGTTGATGGTTTCTTTTGCTGTGAAAATAATTTTTAGTTTAATGTAGTCCCATTTGTTTATTTTTTCTTTTGTTTTCCTTGCCTAAAGAGATATATCAGAAAAAATATTGCTACAAACAATGTCTGAGAATTTGCTGCCTATGTTTTCTTCTAGGATTTTTATGGTTTGGGGTCTAACATTTAAGTCTTTAATCCATTTTGAATTGATTCTTGTGTGTGGTATAAGAAAGTAATCTAATTTCATTTTTCTGCATTTATCTGTCCAATTTTCCCAACAGTATTTATTGAATAAACTGTCTTTAGCTCATTGTATGTGCTTGTTTCCTCTGTCAATAATTAATTGACTGTAAAGGAGTGGGTTTATTTCTGGGCTCTCTATTCCATTCCATTGATCTATGTATCTGTTTTTATGCCAATACCATGTTGTCTTGATTACTATGGCCTTAAAGTATAGTTTGACATTAGGCAGTGTGATTCCTCTAACTTCGTTCTTCTTTCTCAAGATTGCTGCTGCTATGTGTGGCCTTTTGTGGTTTCATAGAAATTTCTGAATATTTGTTCTAGTTCTGTGAAATTTGTCATTTATATCCTTGTAGGAATTGTGTTGAATCTATAGATTGCTTTTGGTAATATAGAAATTTTAATGATGTTAATTAAACATCATTGTTTAACTATCTGTGAACATGGTATGTGCTTCCACTTATTTGTATCTTCTTCAGTGTCTTATAATTTTCTGTGTATGGGTATTTTTACATCCTTGGTTAGATTTATTCCTAGGTATGTTATTCTTTCTGAAGGAATTGTAAATGGGATTGTTACTTTCTTAGTTTTGCTTAATGACTACATTTTTTCCCATTTCTCACATTCTAAAACCTAATATCATCTATGAATCTTTCTTATATTCTTTCCTCCTTTTCCTTCTTCCTAATAATGCAGCTTACTGTCCAGTTGTACTTATTTTAAAAGGAAAATTCTTCAATGAATTTCCTGAGGTCTATTAAACTGCTTTCTACCCCAGCTCCCCACATTAAATCTCTCCCTGCTCTAGTCAGTCCTTTCCATGTATGTTAATATGTTATCTAAGAAAAGATTTTCAGTGTCAAATGTGTTTGAAAAATATGGCCTAAAAAAGATAGTTAACTTCAGGAATTCTTAGATCTTTTAATATCATAATATAGACTGTGGGATAGAGTATGAGATGTTTATTAAATTTACTGATAAAGAAATCTATTTTTAAGAGAAACAAGTGCTTTTTGGAATACAGGGCATTTTGTTAGATTTATCTAACCAAAACGTTTACCTTCTAAAATGCAGTTTTAGTGAAATTTCTTTCTGAAATTCTCATTTTGAAATGTATTATTCGTAAGACTAGCAAGTTTATCTATTTCCTTCGCATACTTGGGTATGGCCAAATGATTAGTTATACTCTTGTTTTCCCAGTTCCATACTCCTATTTATAATAGACATTTCAACCAATACACCTTACTTCTTTCTTCTCATCCCACCCCATAACCTTCTTTTAAAATCCACTCATCCTTTGAGGTCCATATTAAATGCTACTTTCTAAATAGTAATTTTTCAAAGTGTATTTCTTAAAAAAGAAGCAACTACTAAAATCATTTGTTTTACAGGAATATCATGTATATGCATTTACATGTGCTTTTGTGTATTTTCTACCCCAGGTTAACTCCTATCTCTCTGACAACCTGAAATGTATATTACATGTTTGGGGGTTCCTAATATCTATCTCCAAATATGCAGATAATTTATTTGATAAAATTTAAAATAAATTCATGATTAAAAAATCCTAGTAAATTCAAAATAGGATAGTATGTACTTAATCTAATAAATGTATTATATTCAACAACAGCAATAACGAATGGATTCTAAATTTTTGAAGCATTTCCTTTAAAATCATAACTAAAAAAAGAACTTGCAACATTTAATTCAGCATTGTACTGGATATTCTAGCCAGCAAAATAAGACAGGAAAAGATATTTAAACTATAATGATTAGAAAAAGGAAATACAAGTTATACTATTTGCAGATGATATGATAGTCTTCACATTACACCAAAAGAATCTCTACTTATATCTTTGAGAAGCATTCCACAGAAAAGCAAACATATGAGTAGGTATTTAACTAAATAGCAATTGGGGAATGATAACCAATACTATGGTAAGAGATCATTTTATATAAATTCTATCCATAAAAATTAAGAAATCTGACAATACTAAATGTTGACAAGACAATAAATCATCAAGATTTTTTAAAATCTTTCCAATGGGAAAGTAAATTGGAATGATCACTTTGGAAAACAATTTAGAATAATTATATAATTTTGAACATTCTCATATCCTACAATCAACAAATTCCTTCTAGGTACATACTCAAGAGGGACTCTGTTATGTGCAAACAGTAGATATGCACCAGAATGTATAAAATTATAATGTTTGTAACAGCAACCCAAATGCCCACTGAAATGAATATGAATAAAATGTGGTATATTTGCAATATTAAGAAACAGTCAATATATTTTTTAAATTATAGGTATATGCAACAATTTAGAAAAGTATTAACATTGCAATGTTGAGTAACAAGTTAAGTCCCAGAGGACTGCAAACATCCTAACTCACTTCTGGCCAAGATGGAGGATAGATAGATACACCGTGCCTCCTTGAAAAACCAAAAGAAGGATGACAACAAATTTAAAAACAAAAAGTAACCAGAACTTCCAGAAAATTGAATTGCATGGAAGTACAACAACCAAGGAGTTAAAAAAAAAAAACCATTCATCCACACTGGTAGGAGGGGTGGAGACAGGCATGTGGAGACGACTCATTGCAAAGTGGCAGCTGCTAGAGCAGTGGTCCCACACTTGCATGCAGATAAACCATGAGGAACGACTGGGGAGCGAGACAGACCATGCAACCCAGGGTTCCAGTGTGGGAAAATAAAGCCTCAAAACCCCTGACTGAAAAACCTGTGGGTGTTGAGACAGCAGGAGAAACTCCCAGCCTCATAGGAGAGTTCTTTGGAGAGACCCACAGGGTCCTAGAATGTACACAAACTCACCCACCCAGGAATCAGCACCAGAAGGGCCCAATCTGCTTGTGGATAGCAGAGGAAGTGACTGAAAGTAGGCTGAGGGCCAAGCAAATGACATTGTTCCTTCTCAGAACCCTCCCCCACATACAGCACCAAAACACAGCCAAGTGGGTTGCCCTGCCCTGGCAAATACCTAAGGCTCCACCCCTTACTACGTAACAGGTGCACCCAGACAAAACAATATGGCCCAAATGAAAGAACAGGTCAAAGCTCCAGAAAAAATACAACTAACTGATGAAGAGATAGCCAGCCTATCAGATGCGGAGTTCAAAACTCTGGTAATCAAGATGCTCACAGAAATGGTTGACTACGGTCACAAAATAGAGGAAAAAGGGAAGGCTATGCAAAGTGAAATAAAGGAAAATGTATAGGGAACCAACAGTGAAGGAAACCAAGACTCAAATCAATGGTTTGGAACAGAAGGAAGAAATAAACATTTAACCAGAACAGAATGAAGAAAGAAGAATTAAAAAAAAAAAAATGTGGAGAAGCTTAGGAAGCTCCGGGACAACTTTAAACATTCCAACATCCAAATCATAGGAGTGCCAGAAGGAGAAGAGGAAGAGCAAGAAATGGAAAATTTATTTGAAAATATAATGAAGGAGAACTTCCCTAATCTGGCAAAGGAAATAGACTTCCAGGAAGTCCAGGAAGCTCAGAGAGTCCCAAAGAAATTGGACCCAAGCAGGAACACACCAAGGCACATCATAATTGCATTACCCAAGATTAAAGACAATGAGAGAATTTTAAAAGCAACAAGAGAAAAGGAGACAGTTACCTACAAAGGAGTTCCCATAAGACTATTAGCTGATTTCTTAAAAGAAACTTTCAAGACAAGCAAGAAACTTTCAACAGCAAGAAGAGGCTAGAAAGAAGTATTTGAAGTCATGAAAGGCAAGGACTTACATCCAGGATTATCCTATCTTGCAAAGCTATCATTTAGAATGGAAGACCAGACAAAGTGCTTCCCAGATAAGGTCAAGTTAAAGGAGCTCATCATCATCATGCCCTTATTATATGAAATGTTAAAGGGACTTATCTAAGAAATAGAAGAAGATCAAAAATACAAACAGTAAAATGACAACAGACTCACAACCATCAACAACTGAACCTAAAAAAAAAGCAAAAACAAAAACAAACTAAGCAAACAACTAGAACAGAGACAGAATCACAGAAATGGAGATCACATGGAGGGTTGATCACATGGAGAGTGGGGAGGGGGTGGGGAGAATGGGGAAAGGGTACATGGAATAAGCATAAATGGTAGGTACAAAATAGACAAGGGAAGGTTAAGAATAGTAGAGGAAATAGAGAAACAAAAGTAGTTATATGTATGACCCCTGGACATGAACTAAGGTGAGGAAATGATGGTGGGAGGGCCAGTAAAGGGCAGAGGGAAATAAAGGGGAGAAAAAAATGGGACAACTGTAATAGCATAATCCATAAAATATATTAAAAAACTAAACAACATGTTTTTGAAATACATATAGATGTGAGTAAATATCATAAGGAAAAGCAAAGAGAAGATCAGAGAAAGCAGTTACTTCAGAGCAGGATACAGAAAGATGGTACTGGAAAAGCCTCAGAGAATGCCATGAACTGAGGATTATGATCAATCTAATTTTTTTAGCTGTATTTAAAATGAACAAACAGAATACAGGAATTATAAGTGAACTGGATGATAAAATGACAGAAGGCACTCTTAGGCTTCTGGCTTGAGCCACTAAGCATATGATCATGCCATTTACTAATGTGGAAGGACAAGACTTCATTTTGAGTTTGTCAGGGAGGAAAAGTAATTTTTCCCTCCAACTTTCTGAGTTCTTTAGCTAAGAATCCTGTAATGTAAGACAGATTAACAAGAGAAAAACAGGCATTTATTAACATGTGTACCTCATATATACATAGGTGTTACCCAGGGGGAAATGTATAACTCTAAAGGTGGATTAGAATTCAGCAATAAATGCCATCTTAATAGACAAAGAAAAGGGGGGATATAAGCCTCTAAGCAGAGAGTAAATGACTTTCAGGAAAGATGACTGGGCCCTTAGAAGCATAGATAGAAAGTATGATAGTGTTAGGTAGGATAGATAGTAAACCAAGGCAGGGAGGAAGGGAGACACATGTCTCACCCACTAACTCAGCAGTCCTGAGTCTGGTCCAATAAGATTGCCAGGTGCTCCAACATCACAAGAGACACCATGCCAGCACAGGAGGAAGGGAGTCCTTGAAAATTATATGTATCGTTTCCACCATCTGGGAAAGAAAGCTTTTGAAACTGGGAATTCATCCCAAGGTCTAGAAGGGGAAGAGGAGGGTGTCCACAGTGCCCAAAGAAGAAGCCCATGAAATAATTTTGATTAATTGTCTATCTCTGGTCACTGTCTATTTTATGAGGTAGTCCCTAAAAGAGCCCATAAATAATTGGGTAACTACCTCAACTTTAATTAACTGCCTCCTGTCACATATATCTTTACAAGATGACCAAATGTGTTCTGGAACAAGACAGGGTAGTCACATAACCCTGGGGGAAACTGACACCACCTTTCCCCACCGATCAATGTGTAACTTCCTCACCCCTATCGCACCAACTATATAAGTCCTCAGGACAAAAGACCTGATGCTCTTGCCATCTTTGCTTTTGCTTCTCTTGCTCTTGCTGTCTTTTGCTTTTTGCCACCAAAGCTATGCCTATCACCCCCACCTCAGCAAGGCCCGTTCTCTTCCATGAGAATGTTTCACAATAAATGTTGCTTTCATGGAATAGACTTGCTGATCTGTAGTTCTTTACTGTGTCAGCAAGAAGAACCCAGTTTTTCCTGTAACAATCGTTTGTGACAGCATTTTGGTATGGTGTCTACTTTTAGTCTCCTCTCCTATAATGAGTCAGTCTTCTCTGTGAAACTTCCAGAGAGATGATTTATGACAACTGAATTTCTTTTGAAGAATCTGACTTTAGGACAATAAGAGGAGTTCACAGAAAGCATGCATTTGCTGTTTTTCAGGTGCCTACAGCCCAAAATAGTCAATATACTAAAGTGGCATATTTTGGGGTGACATGTACTAAACTCCTACAATCATATTTCAGGGTGGCATATTCTACTACCCTTCAAGTTGAATATGAAGTCAGAAACTTAGAGTAGGAGAAGAAAATGAGTAGGATGAAGACTCATTTGAACATAGAGGGCATAGAGGAGCAGCCGCTGCTGCCCAGACCCTTTTCACTGCCCGTGCCTGATCGCACAGCCAGACTGCCAGTCCTAGCCCACCTTGCAGCTGGAAAATAATCATGTAACTAAGTTCCTGCCAATGTAGTCTGAGTGGAAATGGTATGTGACTCATCTTTCTTTTCCCTTCCTGTACCATCTCTAATCATGCAAAGGTAGAAACCAATGTTTATCATCCCTCTAGGGAGCAAAACCAATCGCAAATTATACTAGCTGTGAATAGTTATATGATTAAGAAATAAACCTTGTGTGTGTTAGAACCATTTTATGTTATTAAATTATACATATAATTTACATATATTATATAAATGTATATATTAGATTTATCAATACAGTTATTAATATTAATATAACTATTTAAATATTTACCACCTATATCTATGTATTAAAGTAATTCAATCTACCTTACCTAATATAGGAATTAGCATTTTCAAGTGACGTACTGCTTTAACAAAAACTGATAAAATATGTAGCTATGAAGAACTCACTGGACCCACAACAGTAGTACAGAAATAGATTTCTCGGTCTAGGAAGCTGGAGACATGAATGGTAAAACTGCCATCTACAATCGCCGGGAAGGAAGATCAAGTGCATACTGAGCCTGTTGCTCTGGAAGCAGCAGATGGACTATGTTGGAGTATCAGGGCTTGCTGGCTGTTTCTTGCTGCTTATAGCAAGTAATTACTAGCAAGGGTTTGCAAGCAGAAATTAAAGAACTTTACAGGATTTTAGAAACTGTTTATAGTTTACAAAGAATAGGAGACAATTTAAAAGAAGACCATTAAGACTTCTTAGTTAAACAAAATAGGAACTCAGCCATGTGGCAGAGATAGATAAAGGTTGTTACATTTCTACCCTAGTCTTTTGTTTCAGATAGCCTCAAGGTAATTGCCATTAATTTGAGAGAAAAGAGGCATGGGAACAAGGAAGGCAAGAAATATGGGGGATACATCTAGGCAAAAACTTAGGACGTGGTTGCTGCTACCTAGAAATCCCTAGAAGCAAATAGATCAAAACTCTACTAAGATTTTGAGAGAATTATATTGCCAATGAAACCACAAGCCTAGCTGAAAGATGTCTTTAACTGCTGAAGTCATAAAACATCCCGAGGGCCCAAGACTTGCACCAGCAGCGAGCAGGACGCAAATGCTCACCACAGGCACCTGTGTGCACTTTCGGTATGACCAGGGGAGAAAAAGCAGGCTGGAGGGAGTTCCTCTCAGACAGCAAACAATCCCAGGACTCTAGTCAAGAAACTTTCTCCACTTTACAAATCATCCCCAGGGCCCTGTCATGGTGTGGGACCAGACTGATGACTGTTTTGCATCCTTCTGTTTTAATTTTATTTTTAAATTTAAATTTTACTCTTCAATTACATTTTACATTCAATATTATTTTGTTTGAGTTTCAGGTATAGAGCATAGTGATTAGACAATCGTGTTGTGTACAAAGTCCCCACCCCCACATCTCCTGTACCCGCCTGGCACCACACAAATGTTACGGGACACACTTGGTTCTTCTTGCTGGTGCGGTAAAAAACTACAGAGCAGCAAGTCTGCTAGCGTGCAAGCAGGGTTCGTTAGTGACACATTCTCAAGGGAGAGAATGGGCCTTGCCAAGGTGGGGGAGATAGGCAATAGCTCGGGTGGCAAAAAGCAAGGGCGGTGAGAGCAGGGGTGGCAAGAGCATCAGGTCCTTTCTTCTGAGGACTTACATAGTTGATGGGATGGGGGTGAGGAAGTTACATGTTGATTGATGGGGGGACATGACTACCCAAACCTAGGTATGTGTGGGTGTCAGTCAGCCCAAATCCTTATCTTGCTCCAGACTCTATTTGTTCACGTAGTTGTAAGAGAGATATGTGACAGGAGGCAGTTCATTAAAGTTGAGGCAGTTACCCAAAGTTATTTATGGGCTCTTGTAGGGACTCCCTCCTAAAACAGTGACCAGAGATAGGCAATTAACCAAAGTTGTTTTATGGGCTTTGGGGAGAGGGGGCGGCGCAGGTACTGCGGTCCGCCTTCAAAGCCTTGGGATGAATATACAGTTTTAAAGCCTTTCTTTCCCAGATAGTGGAAAGGATATACAAAATTTCAAGGTGTTAGCATGGCACCTCGATGTTGGAACACCTGGCCATATTATCAGACCAGGTTCGGGACTGCTGAGTTAGTGGGTGAGACATGTCTCCCTCTTCCTCTCTGCCTTTGTTTACTATCTATCCTATCTAACACATAGTCGTTATAATATTATTGACTATATCCCCTATGCACTACTCTACATTCCCTGACTATTCTGTAACTATCGATTTGTACTTCTTAATGCTTTTATATTTTTCACCCCGTCCCCTGAATCCCCTCCCCTATGCCCTTCTCTTTTTAAATGAGAGTTTTGACTGTAGTCATCCTATCCCAGTTTTACTGCTACGCATTGGGCATGTTTAGCGGTTCACAACCTGGGGTAATTTTATACCCCAGGGAACATGTGGCAACATCTGTAGACAGTTTTTGGAGTCACAACTATATGTTGAGGGGGCGCCGCTGCCTCTGGCATTCTGGCATCAATGATTAGAGGCAAAGAATGAGACTAAAACAGCCTACGAGGCATTGCCCCTCATAAAGAACTATTCAAATCCATTTTTCTCTCTAACTTTGCCCTACGAGGGGAGGTCAGTATATAACTAAGTAGAAACTGAGCAGAAGTGATGTGGGCTGCTTATTGGCTGGGGTCTCCAGCTACACTGGATATATAGACGAAACCCTACATGAAGTGGAGCCACAAAATGGAAGGAGCCTGGGTATTTCATTCACTATCCACTGACCAGAAATATCATCTTAGACTGAGCAATTATAATATGTTCAGGGTTCACTTATTACAGTAGTCCTGCCTGCCTTAATGAAGATGATAGTTTGAATCTGTACTTTAAATAAGATAACATGTGAAGGTCTAAAGACATTTTTTACTTCATTAGACACTTTATATTCAAGTTTATCTTTTCTTCAAATACACATTTTGTTACTCAGAATTGTGAAAAAGCTATCGACATACACAAAAAACAAACAGTATGGCCCCCAACTTTAAAGTACTCACAGGCTGTTGAATAAGATGCTTTAAATAACAGCCAATGATACAAAATTAAGAGTTAAGGAAACACTTTCCTTTGGAATCCACACTTGGCTTGTCCCTATGTCTCCTATACACAGGAGTAATTATAAACTTAAATGCAAGCCATAACTTTTTAAAATTACTTTATTGTTCTTCAATTACAGTTGTCTGCATTTTCTTCTCTCTCCTCCCCCTACCCCATCCAAACCCACCTCCCTCCCTTGCTTTCACCCTCCCCCTTAGTTTTGACCATGTGTCCTTTATAGCAGTTCCTGTAAACCCTTCTCCCCACAGTTCCCTCCCCCCTCCCCTCTGGCTATTGTTAGATTGTTCTTAATTTCAATGTCTCTAGTTATATTTTGCTTGCTTTATTCTTTTGTAGATTATGTTCCAGTTAAAGGTGAGATCATATGATATTTGTCCCTCAGCACCTAATTTATTTCACTTAGCATAATGCTGTCCAGTTCCATCCATGCTGTTGCAAAGGGTACAAGCTCCTTCTTTCTCTCTGCTCCATAGAATTCCATTGTGTAAATGTACCATGGTTTCTTGGTCCACTCATTTGCTGATTGGCATTTGGGTTGCTTCCAGCACTTGGCTATTGTAAATTGTGCTGCTATGAACATTGGGGTTCATAGGTTCTTTTGGATTGGTGTTTCGGGGCTCTTAGGGTATAATCCCAGCAGTGGAATTGCTGGGTCAAAAGGCAGTTCCATTTTTAGTTTTCTGAGGAAATTCCATACTGTTTTCCACAGTGGCTTCACCAGTCTGCATTCCCACCAACAGTGCAGTAGGGTTCCCTTTTTTCCACATCCTCTTCAACGCTTATCTGTTGCTCTGTTTATGATGGCCATTCTGACCAGTGCGAGGTGGGATCTCATTGTGGTTTTCATTTGCATCTCTCTGATGGCTAATGATGCTGAGCATCTTTTCATATGTCTCTGGGCCCTCTGTATGTCCTCCTTGGAGAAGTGTCTGTTCAAATGTTTTGCTCATTTTTTAATTGGGTTTTTGGTCTTCCTGGAGAGGAGTCATATGAGTTCTTTATATTTTTGGAGATCAAATCCTTGTCTGAGGTATCATTGGCAAATATATTTTCCCATACAGTTGATTCTCTTTTTATTTTAATACTACTTTCTTTAGCCATGCAGAAGTTTGTGTTTTTTTTTTATTTTGATGAGGTGCCATTTGTTTATTCTTTCCTTTATGTCCCTTGCTCTAGGGGACATATCAGTGGAGATGTTGCTCTGTATAATGTCTGATATTTTCCTACTGATGTTTTCCTCTAGGACTTTAATGGTGTCATGACTTATATTTAAGGCTTTTATCCACCTTGAATTTATTTTTGTGTATGGTGTAAGTTGGTGCTTGAGTTTCATTTTTTTGCATGTAGCTGTCCAGATTTCCCAAAACTCAATGAAGAAGAAGCAGAAAGCCTGAACCAACTAATAACAGCAGGTGAAATTGAAGCAGTAATCAAAAAAACTCCTGACACACAAAAGCCCTGGACTGGATGGTTTCACAGGAGAATTCTACAAAGCATTTAAGGAAGAGCTAACCCCTATCCTTCACAGACTATTCCAAAAAATCCAAAATGATTGAAGACTCCCAAACTCTTTTTATGAAGCCAGCATCATCCTAATCCCAAAACCAGATAAAGACACAACAGAGAAAGAAAACTTCAGTCCAGTATCACTGATGAACATAGATGCTAAAATCCTCAACAAAATATTGGCAAATCACATCCAGCAATACAGTAAAAAGATCATACACCATGATCAAGTGCGATTCGCTTCAGGGACGCAAGGATGGTACAATATTCACAAATCAATAAATGCAATATATCACATAAACAAAAGCAAAGACAAAAATCACATGATCATATCAATAGATGCCAGAAAAGCCTTCAATCAGGTACAGCACCCATTTATGATAAAAACACTCAGCAAAGTGGGAATAGAGGGAGCATTCCTCAACATAATAAAGGCCATCTATGAGAGACCTACAGCCAACATCGTACTCAATGGGCAAAAACTAAAAGCCATGACTTTTTTATATTAAGCAGAATCATTCATCTCCTTTGTCCACATCTGTCGTAGAAGGGGACATTCTATAGCTTAATAAAAGAGAAAAGATCATAGAGGAGAGAACCTGATGTTTCCTTAGGGAGAACCTGTGAAAGACAACCTGCCTTGGGAGCTCTTCCTGCTTACCTAAAGTGATGCAGACAGGGAGCCACCCTCAACGGTCAGGAAGGAACCATCTATGGGCTAACATTTTAGAGAGAGCATGGTATCTCCACATTCTGAGAATGTGAGTGTCCCAGAGTAGCTAGGATGAAGTTAGGACAGTACATGAGGCACAGCTACTCAGTTGGCCAATACTCAGCAAAACAAAAAAGGGCAAGAAAGTTGCTATTGTTTTGCCATTTTTAACAATTCCCATTATCTAGCCACTTAAAATGAACTAAACACTGTGCTCAGTGCTTTCTATATAATACCTATTTACCCCCAACACTATTATTATCTATTATTTACCCCATTTTACAAAACAAGAAAATTGAGGCTCAGAAAAGGAAAATGATAGGTCCAAGGCCACATATTTGGAAGAAAAGAAGATTACTGACTCCAAAAATATTTTGGCCATGTGGTCAAGCACTGAAAATTTGAAACTTGTCTTCAACTAGAGGTCATTGGGCAAAAAGCACTGCATTGTGGAGGGAACGCAGGCCAGCAGGAATTGATCAGAGTCTGTCCCTGTTAGCTATCATTGCATAACAAACTAACAGTAACTTAAAAGATATTTTTATTTTATTATTCAGAGAATTTTGTGGGCAGGAAATTCAGGAAGAACTCAGCTGAGCAGTTTGGATCTGAACCATGTGACATCAGCTAGTAACTGGAGCTAGAAGACCCACTACCAAGGTCTTTTCATTCACCCATCTGGCACCTTGGTACATCTTGGCCTCTCTATCTCTCATCACATTGCGTTTCCACAGTAGATCAGGGCTTTCACAAGGGAGCCTCGGGGCAGACACAATTCTTATGAGATTGCTGGCTTCCAAGAGGAAGAAATATGAAGCTGACAGGACAACTGTGGGCTACGCTCAGAACAAACACAGCATCACTTCCACCATATCTATTAGTCAAAGCAGTGCAGAAGCTGCCTGGATTCAAGGAGGCAGTGAAATAGACCCCACCTCCTGGTGGAGTAGTGGCCAGGCCACATTGCAGAGGAATATGAGAAGTGAGAGGAAATGTGGTGTCATGTTTGGGAAAGACTACCTGCTCCACAGTTAGACTCCCAGGAGGCAGTGTGGTAGGACACATAGGAATCTGGGACAGTACGGAAAGATTACCAGACTAAACATTAAGGTTTCCCTGACCAAAGACACTTCTCATTCAGCAGTGCCAAGACAATGCCCAAGTAAACAAACACAAAGGGAAAAAGAAGAACAACAGTTTAAAAACAGAGGTGGCTGTTAAAGGTACAAAGACGTGTACTTCAGAAAGGGGCCTGAATGAAGTCATTTAAATGCAGAGAGTATTTACATCAGCACCCACATGCCAAATCCTGCTTTAGGTGCTCAGGATACAAAGATTATAAAACACAATTTCTGACTTCAAGGATCTCAAAGTCCAAAGGGAATGCTATGAGCCCTTTTAATCAATGTTTTCTCTTGTTACCCCTCAAGGCCAAAATCATGGAAGTAAAGGGAGAGGAAGCAAAAAAGAATAAGCTCAAAGAGAATCTTTGCCTCAAAAAACCTGGATTAGAAGAATGTGGTGATTCCTTGGTGAATTGGGACCACTTACTAAATGTGAATCCCGCCTGAATTAAACATGATTTAAGCACCTACATTTGCAAACTGAGGGCTTGGCAATGCATAGTATTTATAGCACCACTCACTCTTTCTGTTCCTACTAAATTATAGCATCATTTCCTCCCAAGGCTATAAGTGGCTTTAATATTCTTTTAAATATACTCCAGACAGCCACTAACAATCGATCAAGTTACAATGCAAGAGGAAACCTACCCCCCATTATGCTGGTGTGAAGCGTTTCTGTTAATGCTTTGAGTCTAACCTTCTGAGTTGACGACTGAACACATCTAAGAACAAGTCCCCATTCAGTTATGGACTTGTCTACATAGTAAATCACTTGACGAATTTTTTTTAAATCCCATTGCCCATCTGCACCACAGAACAATCAAACACAACTTTCTAGGGAACAATAGCATGTTTTTTAAATTCTAGAAATGGCATTGTGTAGCCAAGGTTGTGACCCATTGCATTGCAGAAACAAGTATGTATCCTTGAATTTCTGATCCAGACACTGATTACAGAGCAAGCTCCCAAAGGGAGACGTTTGCTGGTTAAGGCATTGTCAGGTGACTGGGATTTATTCTCAGTTGTTTTAAACTTCCAACTGATCTCCAATGTAGAATATTTCACACTTCCTTCCATGTTTCTATACCGATAAAACTTCAAAATTAATCAGGACATTACAATCATGATTTTGTTGTGTTCATGATCCTATTAATTTTTCACCTTACATTAAGCAGACTAGCACAGGAAGGAGTTTCTAAAATATAATAATATTAGATAAAAATGTATTAAGCTGTTTTGTTTCTCCTCTGGTACTTGAAATATTGACATTATTGGAAAAAGTCATCAAACCAAAAACACCAGAGATAATAAAAATGTCTCTATTAGAAAGGAATTTATCACATCAAAATTAATGATTTTCAGCCAGTAACAATGCCACTCTTTGGTTGTCAACTTAACTCAATTTCAATTTAACTGAGCTACTCTATCATCTGAATTAGAGGAACAGACAGAGATGAATTAAGGTGATTCAGAGGCTGCTTATATTATGTGCTCTGGGTAAGAATTAATCATGGAGAATGTTTCTTCATATTCTCTCTTTTTTCATTCTTCTCTCTGTCTCTGTCTGTCTCTCTCTCCTTCTTTCTCCCACTTTCTCTGTCTCTCTTCTGTAAGAATTGTCTTTGGTAATTGCACTGAGGAAGTGTCATTAAATTTATCTTATTCAATGGCTATGATGTTCATTTTCTTTGTTAAAAAATGTAAAGGGGAGAATAATACCACACTTTTGAGTACACTATTACTGTTATAGGATCTGTAGTCCACCTAACATTATCATCTTTTCCTCTGTCTTCACATTGAAGTTATGGCTATTTTAACAGATATTGGAAGAGTCTCTCTTCAATTCTTTATGACATTAAAAACCTTTCTGTCAGTAAGCAAAATATGGCCATGTCTCCCGTTTTTGTGAGAAGAGTGAAACAAAGGCTAAAGGATTCACAGGAAGCTCATCTTTACATTCATTGTGATATTGATCAAGCAATCATTTCCTGAAAGCATAGATATCAAAGCACCCTCCTAGGCTGTAGGAATACAAGTATGAATAAGACATGGTCCCCCAACTCAAGAGCAATTACAGCAAAACTTGATAAGTCTGATAACATTTACCCAGACAAAAATTACAGAAGTTAAAGACTAGTGAGACTGACTAGCTATTGGTGACCTCTCTTCCTGGGCTTTTCAACTAGTTACACCAAGTCCGGGCTGTGAGGCCACGTTCTGAACCTTTGAGTATAATCCCTTGCACTCATGTCTTATCTCGACAACCAGACACTGAACAACTTGTCTAGTTTCTTTATGTAACTTTAATAAATTTTGGAACCTTCATGTGGCTCACTCTCGATACAGAATTATATTTGAGAAACTGTTAGTAATCTAAGAGCAAAAAATAATTTAAAAGAAATCTCATTCTATATTATCTTTCCATCAAAGGGGATCCATTCACAACTCACAGCAATACTTCAAATCTCCCTTCCCAAAATATCCCTCCTTCTAATTTATTCTCTTATCTATATTCTCTCTTTTAAGTCATTCTCCTTCCCATCTTTTCTGCCATTTTTTTCATATATATTGCCTTAGTTTTTCCCTACTTTTTTTTCATTCTTTTTTTACTATTGTTCAAGTACAATTGTCTTAATTGTCTCCACTTCACACCCACTCACCTCAGCCATCCCCACCTCTCACCCTCAATCGTACCCCTCTTTGGCTTTGTCCATGGGTCCTTTATACATATTACTTGACAACCCCTCCCCATTTCCCCCCATAACCCTCCTCCCCCCTCCCCTCTGGTTACTGTCAATGGGTTCTTTATTTCCATGTCTCCAGTTATATTTTGCTTGCTTGTTTGTTTTGTTGATTAAGTTCCACTTATAGGTGACATCATATGGTTTTTGCCTTACACCACCTGGCTCATTTCATTTAACATAATGCTTTCTAGATCAATCCATGCTGTTGTGAAGGGTGGGAGTTCCTTCTTTCTTTCTGCTGTGTAATATTCCATTGTGTAAATGTACACTGTTTTTGATCCACTCATTTACTGATGGGCACTTAGTTTGCTTCCAGCACTTGGCTATTGTAAATTGTGCTGCTATGAACATTGGGATGCCTAGGCTCTTTTGAATTGGTGTTTCAGGATTCTTAGGGTATAATCCCAGCAGTGGAATTGCTGGGTCAAAAGGCAGTTCCATTTTTAGTTTTCTGAGGAAATTCCATACTGTTTTCCACAGTGGCTTCATCAGTCTGCATTCCCACCAACAGTGTACTAGAGTTCCCTTTTCTCCACAACCTTGCCAGCACTTGTTGTTTGTTAATTTGTTTATGATGGCCATTCTGACCAGTGTGAAGTGGTATCTCATTATGGCTTTAATTTACATCTCTTTGATCGCTAGTAATGCTGAGCATCCTTTCATATGACTGGGCCCTCTGTATATCCTCCTTGGAAAAGTGTCTGTTCAGATCCTTTGCCCATTTTTTAATTGTATTGTTTGTCTTCCTGGAATGGAGTCCTGTGAGTTCTTTGTATAGTCTGGAGATCAAACGCTTGTCCAAGGTATCATTTACAAATATATTTTCCCATACGGTTGGTTCCCTTTTCACTTGGCTGATGTTTTCTTCAGCTGTGCAGAAGCTTTTTATTTTGCCAAGAAATTTGAAAACCTGGGTGAAATGGACAAATTTCTAGAAAAATATTATCTTCCAAAATTGATTCAAGAAGCAGCAGCAAGCCTAAACAGACCAATAACAGCTGGCGAAATCAAAGCAGTAATCATAAAACTCTCGGCACACAAAAGCCCTGGACTGGATGGTTTCACAGGAGAATTCTACAAGGCATTTAAGGAAGAGCTAATCTCTATCATTCACAGACTATTCCAAAAAATCCAAGAAGAGGGAAGACTCCCAAACTCTGTTTATGAAGCCAGCATCATCCTAATCACAAAACCACATAAAGACACAACAAAGAAAGAAAACTACAGGCCAAAATTGCTGATGAACATAGGCACTAAAATCCTTAACAAAATATTGGTAAACCACATCCAGCAATATATTAAAAAGATCATACACCATGATCAAGTGGAATTCACCCCAGGGATGCAAGGATGGTATAATATTCAAAAATCAATAAATGTAATACATCAAATAAACAAAAGGAAAGACAAAAATCACATGACCATATCAATAGATATAAGGTACAGAACTAATATATAAAAAAAAAATCCAGCAAAATGGGAACAGAGGGAGCATACCTCAACATAATAAAGGCCTTATATGAGAGACCTACAGCCAACATCATAGTCAATGGGCAAAAACTTAGAGCTTTCCCACTAGGATCAGGAACAAGACAAGGATGTCTGCTTTTACCACTTCTGTTCAACATAGTATTGGAAGTCCTAGCCATAGCAATCAGACAAGAAAAAGAAATAATAGGCATTCAAATTGGAAAGGAGGAAGCAAAACTGTCATTGTTTGCAGATGACATGATAGTATACATAAAAAATCCTATAGACTCCACCAAAAAACTACTTGACCTAATAAGTGAATTTGGCAAAACAATGGAATACAAAGTCAATATTCAGAATTTGAAGGCATTTTTGTACAAGAACATGAAATATCAGAAACAAAAATCAGGAAAAAAATCCCATTTGATATAGCAACAAGAAAAATAAAGTACCTAGGAATAAACCTAACCAATGAGGCAAAAGATCTGTACTCAGAAAACTACATAACACTGAAGAAAGAAATTAAGGAAGACACAAATAAATGGAAGCATATACTCTGTTCATGGATTGGAAGAATTAACATCACCAAAATGTCCATGCTACCCAAAGCAATTTATAGATTCAATGCAGTCCTTATTAAAATACCAATGACATATTTCACAGATATAGAACAAACATTTCAAAATTTATATGGAACCATAAATGACCCTGAATACCCACAGCAATTTTGAGAAAAAAGAACAAAGTAGGAGGGATCACAATACCTGATATCAAACTGTATTACAAGGCCACTGTAATCAAAACAGCCTGGTAGTAGCATAAGAACGGACACCTGAATCAATGGAACAGAATAGAGAAATAAACCCAAGTCTCTATGGTCAATTAATATTTGACAAAGGGCAAAGAAGCATAAAATGGAGTAATAATAGCCTCCTCATCAAATGGTGTTGGGAGATCTGGACAGCTACATGCAAAAAAATTACACTGGACCACCAACTTACACAATACACAAAAATAAACTCAGGGTGGATAAAAGACTTAAATATAAGTCCCAACACCATGAAAGTCCTTGAGGAGAACATAGGGAGGAAAATCTCAGATATTCCACGCAGCAGTATTTTTACCAATATGTCCACTAGAACAAAGGACATAAAGGAAAGAATAAACAAATGGGACTTCATCAAAATAAAAAGGTTTTCCCTACTTCTTATCTTTCTCTGTTTTGTTTTGTTTTTTTGGAAGGGGGTTTTCAAGCAAAAAAAAAAATCTTTTTCTTCTGCCTCTCTAGTCTCATCTCTATCTATCTAGCCTCCTGATTCAGGGAAACAGGCAATCAAAAATAGAAGAGAACAAGAGAAGACTTGGAGATATTTTTTGATTAAATAAATGCCTTTCTAGCTCATTTCTAAATCCTAAATGCTCAGCAGGACAGTACTTTTCAAAATCTGGTTTTCAGATAACCGTAAGTAGTTATTACCGGGAGATCTAGTTATCATTAGATTCCCCAGATCTCCTGGTTTGAAATTCCACCTCAGCCCTATGGATTCAAAATGCTAGGGAAAGAGCCCAGAAATCTGCATTTCAATGCGCATCCAGAAGGATTTTTAAACAATTAGAGAGTCTAGGCCATAGGAACATAAAAGAGTAGGGAGATGATTAAGGGCTGGAGTTTCCATGGAAGTCTGCATGGAAGATAATGTTTTCAATCATGTCTGGAAGAGTGAGTAGGATTTAGGTAAGTGGAAAGTACATGGAAGTCAAAGATATTCCAGGGAATTACATGAAGCAGAGGGAAATATGATGTAGTTATAGGACAAAGTAAATCCCATGCCTTCTTAAATATCCAGTGTCTTTTACACCATGAATGTTTATCTTCCACTTTACCACCTTCACTTGTTAAAAATTATTCTTTTTTATTATTTTAAAATAATTCTTGTTTCTGGTATCTTTGTCATTGATTAGTAATGATCTCCAAATCTTCGCCTATAGTTTCTCATATACTATATTGAATGACTAAAATTCTACTTTAATAATCACTGTCAGTATTCTCATTTATCTAGATTCTGTGATAAACTCTGATAATAATATGAACAACAAAGTTGGCTCTAACTCATGCTCTGCTAATGTGAAAACTGTTTAGCTGAGTGACCCTTCTTGCTGGAATCAGTTCTCACAATACGAGGTATTTTAAAAGATAATCTAGCGGTGCCTGATCTTCCAAAAATCAAACAAAACGGTTTAAGAAGATGACCTTGGCATCATACAG
This sequence comes from Micronycteris hirsuta, assembly GCA_004026765.1. NCBI lineage: Eukaryota > Metazoa > Chordata > Mammalia > Chiroptera > Phyllostomidae > Micronycteris > Micronycteris hirsuta. Next base: position 104,689 of record PVJI01002601.1, read on the forward strand.
ACCAGGCTATCTGTGAGTCCCAGCTATGTGACCTGAGATGATATTCTTAATTTCTCTAAGTCCTAGTTTCCTCTTCAGTCAAATTTTGATGAGAATAATGATAACATCATAATCTTTGTGATGATTTAGTAATATTATATATAAAGCCATCAACATAGTTTCTGACATATGGTAAACATTCAATGAGTGATATTTATTATTTAGCCCATTTTCTGTAGGTTTAATATATTAATTAACATTGATTAGTGTATCGGGATGTTAGAGATCACATGTTTGGAAGGGTTTGTATAGTAGATAATAGGGCAGTTTCTGGAATCTGGCTGTTGGACATCAAATCACTCTGGACTTCACCAATATCAGCTAAGTAACCTCAGGCAGCTCACTTACCTTCTGTCTTCAACTTCCTCCACATCTGAAGGAGGATAATAACGACACTTTCTTCACAAGGCAGTTGTTAAGTATTTAATTAGATAATCCATGGAGTACATTTAAAATAATGCCTTAATAATTGTTAGCTATGATTATTATCATATAAATAAATATTAGGTGAAATATACTCTATATTTTGCATTAAATACTGATGAGGAAATTGTCAAAGCATAAGTGTAAAACTCATAAAACATGACATATATATATAGAATGATTATGTGACAGAGACTTATTAATTCATTAATTAGGGAACCAGTAAAATTGTAAAGCTGGTCTCAAGGTCACATAAATAACTGAGTATTTGTTTATAAGCATTAAAAAAGTAATGTTGAAATCAGTTCACTAGGAAAACTGGCTAATGCCCTGTAGGGCAATAAAACCATAACCTTTGAAGTTATCTTCTATACCATACAGAACTTTACAAGAAAATATGTAAGTTCTTAGTATTTTGGATCTAATTAATTAGTAAAATGCAAAGTTAAACACAGGAGCATTTTCCTAAAGAATGAAACACAGGTACATTTTCCACCAAGAATGATTCTTGGTGGGCCTGAAAGGATGACTTGCAATGGACATATTATACACACTTTGCCTTATTTCCAAGTTTTGGAAATGTTTTCTTAACAAATATAAAATGTAGTTACAGTGGTAATTAGGTTATGAATAGCTTGAAGTAGGAACCTTATCTTCTATATTTTCAGTATTCCCTGAAATATTCATTCAATAACATTTATTGCATATATATTATGAGTGTCCATGCTAGGTGCTGAGCATAAGGAGATAATGTAGAAAAGGTCTCTGCACTTTAAATGTTTACAGATAAGTGAATATATTCAATGCATTCTAATTCGCTGATGGAGAGGATGTGTATTATATTTATCAAAGTATTTAAGACTCTAGATCTGAAGTCAGGCTGCCTGGATGGGAATAATATCTGGCTCTGTGACCTTTGCAAATTTCTTACTCCCTCGGAGCTTCAGTTGCCTCAATTTTAAAAGGAATATTATAATAATAATACCTCATAAAGGTTATGAGGTATGATGTATAAGGTTATTAAATGAGTTAACACTTAGAAAAGTACCAGGAACGCAGTAAGTTAAAAGCACCTGAACACAATAATGTTCGCTAGCATCATTATTACTGCTATGAAGTATTGCAAACTGTTTAACTAGATTTCAGAGATAAAACTTGCCTAATCTAAAAATCTTAACAAAAGATTAACATGATAGCTGGCCAAATAAAGGTACTGGGTAAATATTTAGTGAATAGATGAATGAACGAACGTTGAATTTTTGTAATGCCTACATATAAAGCAGCCTGTTTCTCTTCTTTTCCATATGACAATTTTTTTTTAACGTAGACAGTAAGCAATAGTTAAAACTTCACTACAACCTTTCTGCGTTCCTTGAACCTTACCTTCAATAGGTCAGCCTAACACAGCATACCCTTGGACAAGCACCTATGACCTGCAAAAAATTATTGAAAACTGAGTTTGAAACAAATTACTGAACTGAGACTTACTTGTAAAAAATACAGATACCAAACAAAATTGTTCTCTAAATGTTGTTTCGTTTTCAGCCCATTGTTTGTTTATAACCTTCTAATCCTTCTTCCAATTATCAGCAGAAACCACATTCTCTCAAACAATCCATTTGGCTTTCAAACTACAGACGCTTGAATCTGCAGAGCTCATGTTGCCGTAAATGGAGATGTGTGTTATTATAAATGCATCCTAAAGAGTTGAAAACATTCTTTGATTCCAGCCCTTTTTTTTTTCCTCCTAAGTTTGTCAAACCCTCAAATTGTCCACAGCAATACTGAGAATGAATGGTCCAGAAAAGAGCCCCTGCCTTTGAGTCAGAACTCACTGGAATTTGACTTGGAGAAAGAACAATTCACATCTCTGCCATTTAGGATTTTTCCCATAACATCTACACAAATGTGCTTTAATCCAGTTTTCTGATCTAAATGCTTCAGTGCAAAAGAAACTATATTTATTTCTAGCAATCCTCACCTAGATAATATCCTTTCTTATTGCAGAGATGATACCCTTTCTAACTGTCACCAAGGCATCTTAAAACCCCTCATCACTGTGTGTCTTACACTAATTTTGTGGTTATTGATTTACTTATTTTGTTCGTTCATGAGACAATGAGATTCTAGAGTATCAAATCCTGCTTATTTTTGTAAACCCAATGCTTAAAGTGGTGTCCAGCATACATTAGGCATTTAATAAATATTTGCTATTCATATACAATTTCATTTTTCAGGCACTATCTAGCTCACAGTAAGACACCCAATAACAAATTTGACTTCCTTACAAACTCAGGTGGGGTTTACTTAACCTCCACATTGGTCTGAGACTGTTTTTTATGCCTACAGTTCTCTTTTTCTCCTTGCACCTTATTTGAACCCTTTTTAACCTTTTAGAATTTATTTAAGCTGCACTCCACCTGACATAATCTCTCCTTCCTCTGATCTTCTAGGTGCTTACCGTGATGCCACACTTGAGTCCCACCACATGCTGATTGTATGCCCCATCAGGACATCCTTTCATCTGTATACTCCATCATGCTTCATTTATGCACAAAATACGAGCTCAAAGAATTGTTTTTCAGGGATTTCCGGCCAAGATGGAGGCATGGGTAGACACACCGTGCCTCCTTGCACAACCAAAAGAGGAAAAACAACAACTTAAAAAACAAAAACAGCCAGATCTGATAGAAAACTGAACTGAGTGGCAGTCCAACAACCAAGGAGTTAAAGAAGACACATTCATCCAGACCGGTAAGCAGGGCAGAGCCAGGAGGAGAGCACTCAGCAAGATGCGGTTTGTGGAGCAGTACCAGCAATGCTCCAGCTGCCCGGAGAGGCCCATGGCGGGCACGCCTGGCCAAAACTCCGTGGGTACACTCGGCAAAACCCACGGCCAGCCCACCCAGACCCAGCAGAGCTGAGACTGGTGGAGCGGGCGGTCCCTCATTCGCACAAAGATAAACTGGGAGAAAAAGCCGGGGAGCAGAGCAGACCATGCAGCCCACCAATGCAGAGAAATAAAGCCTCAAACCACAGATTGAAAACACCTGTGGGGGTTGAGGCGGCAGTGGGAGGAACTCCCAGCCTCACAGGAGAGTTCATTGGAGAGACCCACAGGGACTTGGAACTACGCAGGCCCGTCCACTCACCCCAGAGCCAGCAAAGAAGGGTCCAACTTGCTTGTGGGTAGCAGAGGAAGTGCAGAGAGCAGAGCAAGCGCCATTGTTCTCTCAGGCCCCGCCCCCAAAGGCAGCATCACAACACAGAGACTTGGGTTACCCTGCTGTGGTGAACACCTAAGGCTCCGCCCCTTAAAGTAACAGGCGTACAGAGAAAAAAAAAATGGCCCAAATAAAAGAACACATCAAAGCTCCAGAAAAAATACAACTGACAAAAAGATAGCCAACCTATCAGATGCACAGTTCAAAACACTAGTAATCAGGATGCTCACAGGATTGGAAGAAAGATGGTTGCAATTAGTTGAACAAACAAAGGATATGATAAAGGAAATGAGGGGAAATCTTCAGGGAACCAATAGGGATGAGAAGGAAACTGGGACTCAAATCTATGGAGTGGACCAGCAGAAAGAAAAAAACATCCAACCAGAAAAGAATGAAGAAACAAGAATTCAAAAAACTGAGGAGAGGCTTAGGAACCTCCAGGACATCTTTAAACATCCCAACATCTGAGTTATAGGGGTGCCCGAAGGAGAAGCGGAAGACCAAGGGATTGAAAACTTAGTTGAACAAATAATGGAGAACTTCCCCAAGCTGGTGAAGGAAATAGACTTTCAGGAAGTCCAGGAAGGTCAGAGAATCCCAAAGAAGTTGGACCCAAAGAGGAACACACCAAGACACATCATAATGACATTACCCAAGATTAAAAATAAGGAGAGAATCTTAGAAGCAGAAAGAGAAAAGGAGACAGTTACCTACAAAGGAATTGCCATAAGACTGTCAGCTGATTTCTCAAAAGAGACCTTGCAGGCAAGAAGGGGCTGGAGAGAAGTATTCCAAGTCATGAAAGGCAAGGACCTACATCCAAGAATACTTTGTCCAGCTAAACTCTCATTTAGAATGGAAGGGCAGATAAAGTGCTTCTCAGATAAGGTCAAGTTCAAGGAGTTCATCATCACCCAGCCTTTATTACATGAAATATTAAAGTGATTTATATAAGGCATGGAGGGATATCAACAGGGGAATAGGAGGGGGAGACAGGAGGAAAAGGTGCAGAGAATAAGTAGCATAGATGGTAGGTAGAAAACAGACCGGGGGGATTAAGAATAATATAGGAAATGTAGAAGACAAAGAACTTATGTGTATGACCCATGGACAAAAACTAAAAGGCGGGGAATGGGGGGGAAGTGGGGACAGAGGGGAAGAAAGGGGAGAAAATGGGACAACTGTAAAAGCATAATCAATAAAATATATTTTTTTAAAAAAGAATTGTTTTTCAAATTGAATGTGCTTACGTCTTATAAGCATCGTCTCCCAATAAGTGCAGTTGGAATTGTCTGTGTAAAATTTGCACCATGTTCTCTGAATAACTCCAGCTGCCTCCCTTGTAACCTGTCTTTATTCTTACCTTGGGCTCACTCAGATGCAAAGTCAAAGTCAGCAAATGGGAGATCCTAGCACTCAAACCTTTGCTTCCTTTAGTGAGTCCCCCAAACTGTGCACTGTCCTCTCTTCCATCTGGGTTGCAGCTCATGACACTGTGGCCTCGCTGCAAGGGCAGCTGGAAATACAAGCACACTTTTAAGATACTTGAAACATAATAAGAAAATTCAACTGCTTGATTTAAGAAAAGATTGGCCCAGCAGGTAATGTAAAAGGGTGGTGGGAATATTGAAAAGAAATACGAAAAATAAAATGATAGGGGATATTATTATTTCAGCTTTGCTTTAGCATTATATGACAACTCTCAAAAAATAATACTAATGTAAGACAATGAAGGTAACTGAACAACTTCAGATGTTCTATTTTCCCTTGTAGAAATGGTTACAAAAGGAAAATTACTTTTGATTACATAGCTCTGTCAGAATCTACTTTCTTATTTGGGGGTTGATACTTACTTGTATACCACATTCAGAGTCTGGCAGCATGAAGATTTATGGAACAGGCACGAACGAATAAAGATGTTTAGAAATAATCTCTCAGGCTTACAGAGAATTTGGTCAGACACAGGCACCCCAACTACATACTGGGCTTCATACAGGGAGTTAGGACTGGGAAGCCATTAAAAGAAACAAAATATTACAGGCATAAGTAAAATTAACTTGCTCTTCTATAAGGGAAACAAGTCTCTCCTGTACCCATTATATCCTTTTGCTCTAGGACAATTTATAGATAACTGTGATTTCCTTGGATCCTATTATTTGGCAAGTTGTGTCAAACTATTAAAGGCCCAACTTATGAATGCTTAAAGGTTAAAGTACACAGAAACTACTTTAAATACTTTTGTGACTTTAATTTCTTCTAGAAGAACACAGTTTGGTTTAGACACCTTATATACAGTGTCCAGCAGAGTAAGGCCTGCTCGGGTGTGGTTGGTATTGTAATAATATATGTGTAATAATTTATAGTTTTAATTTGAACATTTCACCTAAAATGTCATATCTTGACATTTCTTATGCTTGAGTGTGATATTGTTATGTTACAGAATCACGTGCTTATGACTTTGTAATAAAAGATTTTGTAATAAAAAGGGGCATTATTTGTGCCAGACCCTGTATTTTACTTTACCTTTGAATCTGCCTACATGTGGAGGCCTGATCATCTTCAACATAGCTGGATGCTCATAAAAAAGACCCACTTTCTCCCCTCCGTAAGGCCTCATTTTCACTTCAGATTCAGTCGGAAACTACACCCTTGATTCACCTTAGTCTCCAGCTTGCTGACTCACTCTTGCAGATCTTAGGACTTGCTACCTCCATAATTACATGAGCCAATTCCTTATAATGCAATTCTTTCTGTATATACACATCGTATTGGTTCTGTTTCTCTGAAGAATCCTGACTCATTCCCCACCTGTGAATTATATAATGAAATGTTATCAAAATAAGAGGCATGGTTCTTAACATGTGACTGTGAACTGTTTGGGGCAAGTACTTGAACATCCTTTGATAAAAGAACTTAACCCTTTACTTTATGTTAACCTTTTTTTTCCTTTTCATTAAACAAAAAGAGACAAAACAAAACTGGCAGCGCTCCATTGGAAGAGGAGTATTATACTGCCCAACTGCCCTGTGGTCCTCTGTTGAACACAAAATCAGCTCTTTATAGGTTACTAAATGGACGTAAGTAGCCACAGACAGAAGGTATCCCAGTTAAGAGGAACTATAACAACTTTTTTCTGTTGTTTTCCTCATATTTACAAAGGAAACCTAGAAACATCCTCTGTCAGACTGTTTGCATATGTGTGTATTTATAAAATAGGATTTTTTAAATTTTTATTTCCAGAGAAGGAATCTTAAGATCTGTGTCCTAGTGTATCTCCTCAAAAAGGTGCATAGGAGATCCAAGAGGAGATCCCAAAAGAGGACGGAAGAGTGGCGCAAGTTTCCCCACTCTAAATCCTGAACCTACAACTTCAGCCATTTCCCTCTCATAGTCACTCAGAGAACATTGGACAACACACACAGCTGCAGCGTAATCCTCAGCAGATCGCTGTGAAGGAACAGCCAGGGTCACAAAGAGCACCTTTGTGGCGAGCATCACAACTTAGAAGCCACAGAGGACTGCCCAAATTATCATACCCCTAAACTTGCCTTATTGCTGGAAAGCTAGAGAGTTCTGAGAAAACTGCCTTTCCCTCCATGGTCCTTCATCCTTCTTGGCCCTCTGATGCTGCAGAGGCAACATCTTAATGGGAGTCAGGAGGTCTGGGCTCCAGGCCCAATCTTCCTACAAATCGAAACAAGGATAAACCAAACCAGTGATTTTTAAAAAGTATAGCACACCCCTTTTTGAAATTAAATCTTAAACAAAAGTGCAGAATATAAAACAGATAAAGCTGACAGTCACTAGCAGACATAACGATTCCCCTGGAATAATTAGAACACAGTTTTTAAGACAATGGTCCTCACCTAGCTGAAAAGCCTTTCACCACATGCTATGGATTCCTGTATCCATTCCCAATCATGTGACTCGGAGTCTCAGAAAATTATACTTTCCACAAGCCCCTGGGAATTCTTAAGACGCCCTGTGGGATGGTATGGGTGGGCATTTGAAAATGCTATCGTATACACTCTCTAATATTCTTTCAAGTGTTCAAAACAACAACCACCACCACAAATAAATAGAATACAATTTCTTCTCCACAGCACCAGACTATTATCAGCTTCAAGTTACCATACTGAAAACAGATGGCTGGTAAATTGTACCATCATTCCACCTGAGTTAGGCATGACTACATGATAACAAGGAAATAATTCATTATTGGCAAGGATTTTTCATCTGTAATATTCTGTGTAAAAGCTTCTCCTTTTCACCATCAAAAAATGTTTCCTTGGCCCTGGCTGGTGTAGCTCAGTGGATTGAGCATGGGCTGGGAACCAAAGAGTCCCGGTTCGATTCCCAGTCAGGGCACATGCCTGGGTTGCAGGCCAGGTCTCCATGAGGGCCATGTGAGAGGCAACCATACAATGCTGTTTCTCTCCCTCTCTGTCTCCCTCCCTTCCTCTCTCTCTAAAAATAAATAAAAATAAAATCTAAAAAAAAAATGTTTCCTTGGTTCTTTAAAATGGTATTATCTCTTCTGAGAAAATAAGAGGGGCCACAAAAATGCACCCCACAAGTATAAACGTACCTTCTGAGTCATTAACCCAGTGATGGTTGCCAAGGAATTGAGAACTCATTCCTGGGGGACACTGACACCAAAAAAAATCCACAGTGTCAACTTTCAAAAGGGAAGTAATATCTGTAAAGAAAGTGGTATGATCCCAGGTACATAATAAACATTCAGTGAAGTTTAGCTATTATTTTTATTGTTTATTGTCATTATCAACATAAATAGTTTAAGACATTTTCAGGGTGTCTAGGTCTGTCAGATTTTTCAACAGGAAGATTTGTGTGTGTGTGGTAAATAGTTAATATTTCTCAAAATATGCTTTGATTGCCTCTCATTAAAAAAAGGTGGGGGGCATCTTTTGACTCTCCAGCCCAGTTCTCTGCCTTTAACACCTATCAGCATCACCTGAAGGGCTTGTTAAAACACAGATTGCTGGACCCACTTACAGTTTCTCATTCAGTAAGTCCTCAGAAGGGCCTGAGTATTTGCATTTCTAACAATGTAATGCTGATGCTGCTGGTCCAGGACTGCCCTTTGACGATCACTGCACTAAAGCCTGCTTTGTACTCCCTAATGCTTAGAGGAACGTCCTTTGTAGCCAAAGCCAAAGGCTATGATTAGAGGGGGATTGTCCTTAATATTTTCAATGATGTGTAACAACCCCATTCTGAGCTGAAACTGGTTAATCTAAAGCATATCCAAATGCCCAAAGTCTTTAGGACATGTGGTGTAAGGATCAGATAATTTTCTGTTACAAAACTGGCAAATGCAACTCACACTCCTTGATGCAGTAAGAAGAATTTATCAGCATAATGGAAAATCCAAGGCACATGTGGGTGCAGGGCACAACACCCCATGGTCTGAGCCCCCACTCTCACCATCTTTTGGTTGTGCTTGTCAGTCCTCTTCTTTGCAAGCTGATCTTAATGTCTCCTGCCACACACAGCTCTCATTCCAGAGGCAAAAGAAAAGGCATCTCGCAATTTATGATCCACAAAGAAGACAGATGCACTGTTTCCCTTATCCTCCAGTGAAACCACATGGAAGATGTAGGATTGGCCAGACTGGAGACACCCACATTTTAGACCTGTCACTAGGAACAGAGAAAACGGGTACCAGAATTCATCAGCCCTTGGTCACATGCTTGATATAAGGCTGGAAGAAGAGGCACACTTTCATGGTTGTAGCAAAAGCAAATGTGTAGGGATAGTCAGAACCACAATGGAAAACATGCATATCTAACAAAGAAGACTCTGTGCTGAAAACAGAGATTAATGAAGAGAGGAGAAGAGTATAAACACTGAAGACAAAGAACCAAGATCAGCAGAGCAGGTAACCCCAGTTTCAGCGAATTCCTGGAGCTGCCACAGCATTCTATGAGAAAACTTCTTGTGGAAACATATTCTCTCAATTGCTTGATGATGCTACAGTCCTGTCACCGTGGAGCCTTCTCCTGCCTGGGGTTCTGTGTCTGGCCGCCCCGTGATTCCTGACCTATTTAATGGCTAGCCTCCATCACATAGCAGACACAGTGAATGATATTGAAGAAATAAATGGAGGAAAGAAGGAAAGACCCAACCAATTCAAATGTGGGTAAGTCAAGTGAGCTTTCTGAGCCTATTTTTTCACCATATTTATATATACTTTTTCTGATTACTCTTGATAGTAGCTTTAGAATTAAATATAATACATATGTGATTCTAAAAGTTGGCAATAAAAACATAAATATAAAGTATTCTTAGTAATGCTCTGAAAGATGTGATGGCTCCCTGCATAGCAAGACATCTATTAATATTGCAAATTGAAAACCCAGCAACGTTGCCTGATTTAGCTTTCCCAAACATCTCGAATGTTATTATTAATGGTTATTTATTTCTTCACCTAAGCTAGGGGTTCTCAGCCCTGGCAGTGTATACAAACTGCCTGGGGAGCTTTGTAACATTCTCATAGCTGGATGCGACCCAGAGATTTTGCTTAAAAGTGTGAGAGGTGTGTGTCGGCGGGGGCGGGGCGGTTCTAATCTTGCCAGGTGATTTTTCTGTGTAGTCAGGTTTGAGAAGCACAGACCTCCTCGCTCATTACAGCCTCATTAGCACCTAAGTGCTTCTCTCTGCCTCTTTAAAATAGGCCTCTCACTTGACTTCAGGTGAGTTTCTTAAAAGTCAGGTACTGTACATGAAATTGTCATTTCCCTTAGGTCAGCAACTTCCCCTTCAAGAATATGACAGATCACTTTCGTAACATTCTTTCAAGCATAAATTCTCTTCCAAAATTGTCTTTCTTACAGGGATCTGAACAGAACAAATAAAGCAAAACAATTTAACTGTAAGTTGATGGCATACACTAGAGATGAAATTTTTGTCTAAGAGGTTTGCAGTTACTAAAATTTATGTGCTTCTAAATACTTAACAAATTAAGAGGCTGAGGCCACTTAACTCAATCCTGAAATCTTGTACTCTGAGTTCTAATTATAGATGTACTCTCAGTTTAGCTACTTTTTTTCCCCCAAAAGTCATCTGCATTGTGCTAAGGGGAGAAAAACCATTCATTTAGATGCATTCAATTAATCAAAATATTATTTACTGCCTACTGTATTCCAAGTAAAGTGTAATTGCTTGAGTTAGTGGGAATCAGGAAAAATAGCAAATTTAAAAACAAAGACAAATAATCAAGCTTTATGCTCCCACGGGGAAGTTAACAGGGACTGATTTTGTGGGGGAGGGTTCCCTAACAGCAGTTTCATTGACACTTTGGGCCAGACACTTTGTTGAGGGGCGAGGCAATGGTCTATTCTGTGCACTCGCATCATCTCTGGTCTCTGCCCATTGGGTGCCAGTAGAACCTCACCTCCGAGTTCTGACAACAAGAAAATGTCTACAGAATTGCCAAATGTCCCCAGGGGAACAATATTGCTCCCATCAAGGGCCACCATTTTAGAGTGACCACAGAATTCACTATTGTGGTATGACCACAAATTAAGTCTTGACCAGTTTAAGAAAAATTTTACAGAAATAAATATCAATAACCACAACAATAATAATGTATAATAATATTAATTTCAATTATGCTATCATTGTGTACCAAGCACTCCTCTGGGTTTGGGAATATACATAATTCATTTAATTCTCACAATGAAAGATTAGGTAATTCACTGATGGTACTGTTGGTAATAACTGACAGCTCGGACTCAATGTGAACACTTTATCCCTCTGGGATGATGTATGGGCTCTCTATTCTGCCTTTTTTTTTTTTTAAGAAAGCTGGATGGCCCGGCTGGTGTAGCTCAGTGGATTGAGCGCGGGCTGGGAACCTGAGGGTCCCGGTTCGATTCCCAGTCGGGGCACATGCCTGGGTTGCAGGCCAGGTCCCCAGTGAGGGCCATGTGAGAGGCAACCATACATTGCTCTTTCTCTCTCCCTTCTCCTCTCTCTGAAAATAAATAAATAAAATCTTTAAAAAAAAAAAAAAAAAGAAAGCTGGAGCTCTGAGAGGTAGGTGAGAGGTAGGGTATGTGTGAACTGTCGAGGTAGACCAGACCAGTGGGTTTCAATGTGTTTTAACATTGAGGAATGAACCTCAGGTCTTGATCTTATATGGCAATGCTGAGATGAAAGCTCTTGTGTTCCAATACCCAGCCCAGAGCTTCAGTGACAGCATTTAAGAACCAAATTCCTGGAATGGCAGGGCTGGGCTCGGCACTGTGTATAAAGTAGGTACCACTCTTTCAGAGTACAGCCCAGTAAACTAATCCCAGAAAGTCTGCCTTCCCTACAAGAAATTTATGCTTTCCCAAATTGGTAGGTTTTTTTTTTTTTCTTTTAATTTTCAGAGAGAGGAGAAGGGAGGGAGAAAGAGCATAATGTATGGTTGCCTCTCACATGGCCCTCACTGGGGACCTGGCCCACAACCCAGGCATGTGCCCCAACGGGGAATCGAACCGGGACCCTCTTGTTCCCAGCCCACGCCCAATCCACTGAGCTATACCAGCTGGGCCCAAATTGGTAGTTTTTAATTTGTAGACTATACAGGTCTCTGTGGATCCTCACAGAACAAAAATGTCAGGAAATGTGTGTGGATCTTGGAAATGTATTAGAAATCCACATAAAATTGTCCTTACAAAAAAGATTTCAATGAGAAATAATGGAAACCAAGTCACCTTCTGTCCTTCCAGCCCCCTTGCCCACCGAGCTCCTGCCACTCGAGCCCTTCGTTCCTGCAGTGCACCAGCTCCTCCCACCCCTCGGTCTCTGCATGCCCCCACTCCTGCCAGAAATGCTCCACTCCACCGCTTCCTGCTCCCACGCCACTCACTCTCAGAAAGGAAACCTCATCATGTCTACAACACCATCGAACCTCTTCTCAAATGTCAGTTCCACACGGAGGCCCTGCTGACTGCTCTGACTAGGCCAAATCCCCTTAATACTAATTCATAATGGAATATATTTTTGAACTCCTCTGTACGAGGTATTCCTGTTGGCATTGGGGATCACATGGTATATGGCAAGGAAGGTCTCTGCTCCTAAAAATGAGCACGTGTTCAATAACATGGAATAAACAATAAGAAATTGATCATTTCTAAACCGAAAAAGGGGTTTTCCTGTGGTTCTACTGATATTGAATGAGATTAACAAAATAAAAGAGGGCGATGTGATAGAGCCACACTATGTTCTTATTTAATGTGGAGTCATAGGCAAAGCCTCTCCGAGGAAGTAGCAGCTGACTGAGACCTGAACTGTGAGGACTGAGTTGTGGGAAAGACTGGACCGAGAGCATCTCAGGAAGGGAAATAACAAGTGCAAAGGCCCTGGCACAGGACCAAAGGTGCTTTGACTGAGGCAGAGAAATAAGGTGGGGCCACTATACATAGAGAATGAAAATTGAAAACATTTAAGGTGAAGGTTCATCCAGATAACGTGTTTATTGGAAATGGAAAGAAATTATAGTTTGATTCCAGGAGTGATAGAAAGTCAGTAGGTTTTAAGGAAGCTGATAATTTGACTTGATGAGAATGTTACAAATCTGTGGGCTGCTAAGAACATTGTATCAGGGCAAGAGTCAGAAAGTGAGACTAGTTAGGAGGTAGTTTCTTTTAAGTTATTAATCAATTTAATATGTAATGGCTCCAATTAGAATGATAACAGTATATATGAAAGGAAACACTGGGATTGGGGATATATTTTGGAAATTGAATCAATATAACTTACTGATGGTATAAAAAGATGTGAAAGGCTTAAGTAAAAGAATGAAAATGGCTTGGTTTTTGGTGTGAGCAGAGGGTGGTGCTGTTTTCTAAGATGGGAAAACTAGGAAGAAGTATATGGAGGAGTAGGGGTCATGGGAATCAATAGTTCTATTTTATATCTGTTTTCCTTGTACCTTCAAGAGTCAAGTGGCGACCCTAAGTGGGCAGCTGAGCCCTGAAATGGAGAGCAGTCAGACTAGAGAGATAAATGTGAATGTCAGCCTCCGATGCCATTGCAGCCACGAGACCTCATGAGTTCACTTAGGAAGAAAATCATCATAAGTTCAAAGACTGAGCCCTGGAACACACCAAAGTTAAAAGTTGAGTGGAGAACCAGCATATGAGACAGAAAATAACCATGAAGTAGGAAAAAAAAACAAAACCGAAACAAACAAAAAGCCAAAAATCAGAAAGTGTGGTGTTCTTGAAGCTATATAAATGAAAATACCCTGAAGACTGAGAAGCATCTGCAACCCTTATAGCAAACCCCTTAAATGAGTATTAGCTGTTTTGCAGAGGAAGAAAATGCCCTTGGACAGTCACTCAAATATATGAGCCTGAGGGAGGGGAGTCTCCTGAAGGGCCTTAAAAGGGATGTGGTAATGAGACACTGATTTATTGGAATTTGAAGGATAAATAAATGCATGAATGATAAGTGATCATTTTCCTTGGAGACTGGTCGGCCCAGAGTAATGGACCTTGCATGCAAGAAAAAGACTCCTGGACACAAACTCTGTGCATGTCACAGAGAGATGGAGCTGACACAGGCTGGTACATGCAGACCCAAGCAGCAAACGTTCCATGGTCACTGGTCCAGACCTTTTCAGCTCTGCCTAAACTCTTTACTCTCTACCACCAACACTCCAGTTTGTGCTGCCATCTGCACTAACCTGTGAATTAAACCACGGGACTCTTACCTGAGAATTATTTTATATATAGGTAAATATACATCTATATATATATCATCCCATATGTGAATATAATATACATATAGTTATTACATGTATATATACATTATATATACAATATTATAGAAAACACATAAAATATTACCAGAAAAAATTTTTTGTGTGTGCATATAACATATGCTGTCTATATATGATATATATCAATAAAATACAGTTTTTTCCCTTACCTGATCGACATAACAATTGTAGTAACAGTCACTATTTATGAAGCCTGTACTGTATCAGCCTCTGTTGGAAAATACTACAGAAATCATGGTCTCTCTCTACCAAAGCGGTAGAGAAATGACTAACTTTTATAGATAATGTCATAAATTTGCATAACTAGTATAATTAATGTTCCTTTTCCATAATAACTTTCTTTTGGAAATAATTAACCAAATAACTCTCTTGGTACTCTGTTTTATCTCAGCTGACTTAGTCTATCTCATTACTTCTAGAAATCTACTTAAAAATAAATTATAAAGCTTTTTCCTCTTTTTTTTCCTCTCAGAAATCTCAATTCAAGAGACTAGCGAAGATCATTTGTGAGCCATTTTCATTTTTGGTTGCTTTTTTCCTGACTGCTCCCAATTTTCACTATCCAGATAAGCATTATACATGGAAACTTGAGTTTCAAAAGCAAGCTGAATCCCGCTTGCTACCCATCATTTGTATGAGTAATCATCCTGATCCCATTGGTATGATCAGTCTTGGGAAATTAAAGCCATTCCCAATAATGAGTAAATGTAAAATGCCACTTAGAAATGTCAGCTAATTTTAAAAGAAATACTTATATGACCCCTTTTCTGAGACTAAGTTAACGGATTTTTTTAATATAAGTGCGTTTTTTCACTTAACATATTTTTTATGGTTCAACCATCTTTCTAATTAACACTTTCTTAACCTTCCTGGCTGTTATAGAAATGTTTCAATGAATATTTTCCTGCCTATATATTTTTGTTTTTGGAAATCATGCTTTAAGTTCCTAGGAGTAGGATATCTGCACCGCAGAGATCAAACACCATTAGGGTTATGACTTATCTTCCGAAAGTGTCAGGTAATTCACCCTCCTGGTCACGGTGCCAGAGTGCAATGGTTCCAAAGAAAGGTCGAAACTCAGGGCAGGCATGACACCTGCCCGATGGATTTCACTGTTTGAGGGTAGCTAGCATGTATGAGGGTTTCTCAACTTGAAGCCAACACAGAGGAATAGAAAGTCTCACTTCACCAGGGAGTAGGAATCACAATCTCAACTGCCCTCACAGTTCTGACAGGGAGTGTAAATGAACCGAGCCAGGCGTCAGGGAGTCTGTACGAAAAGATAGACCTTGTGCAAAATGGAGCATGCGCGCCCCTCCTGCCCCAACCACCCCCATCTAATGAGCCCTCTCCACTCAGTTTTAGCTGCAATGTCCAATTTCAAAATGTTGCCCATTCATTCAAATTTAATATGTATAAAACATAATAACACTTAGCAGACAAAAGGAAGGGGGGAAGAGAAGAAGTTAGGGAGGATGGATGTTTTGAAACCTCTGCATACAAACTTTATAATGTACTATTGGCAATGATCTTTTCTTTACGGCAGGAAGGCAAGTTGCAATGAGAAGATGCCTTGTAAAACTCATTACTAGGATTGGCACTGATAGGAAAAAGTACAAGACAAACGTGCTAAGCAGCCAGCAATATGTAAAAGAAACGTCATTCACAATGATTTACAGTTCGCATGCATGCAAAGCGGAATTAGATGCCGGGCTTTAGCAGATGTAATTATATAACATGATAAAGTAAGGCACAAAAGGCGTTGAACCACTCTTTCCAAATTACAAAGCTGTAAAGCATTCAGCAGTCAAATAATAAAAGGAAAAAAATGGGTTTTACTTCTTTAATTTGTGTAACCTATTTCCCCCCACAGAATGCCTAGGATGTTCAATGCTTTCAGGCATTACAGATGACTAATTTTTCTCTCCATTCATTTTCCAAGGGATAAAATTTCTTCAATAATATCAGCTATACAGGATAGTGAGAGGCCCTGGTTACTGTGTCTTTTTCCAAGTTTGCCTTGGTGACATGAAAAAATGAGAGTGACAGCAGGGAGGGGCATAAAAGTCTCTAAATCAGGATAAGATATTGACAAGAATAAGAGAACTCATCCCTGCAACAGCAAATCTTTCCTCCTCATCTCTCAGCATCCTGTACAGTCTATCCCGGCATGTTTGGGGCGAGGGTTAGGAGTTATCAGATATGCATGGCCTCTGAAGTTATCCACAGGCCATCTGCTATTAAATAATGTAGGTACAGTGAGAAGAAGATATGAGATTTGGAGTAATAAGGGACAAGAGAGTTATAAAGGCCATAAAAGAAGGTACTTTGCTATCAAGATGGAAACCAAGAGGCATTATTTGTTGGGAATTGTTTCTGAGCTAAGAATGTAAGCAAAAAGGACAATTGATGAATTATATAAATTGTGTTTTACTAGGATAATGAAAGTCTGGGGACTGACAGGAAGACAAAACCAATCCATAAATTTAAGTCATTGTTCCCTGCTGTGTTTCTGTTACTTTTTGGCACAGTTCTCAGTACCACCATTTTGGTAGCTGTGAGTACACTTATGTTCAGACAGTTCCCAGAGCTGTCGTTTTAAATGAGATACTGGAACAAATATCAGGGTAATTCAAGCAAAGTTAATCTTCAACCTAAAATTGCCTTATATGTCTCAATCCTTAGGTGCATTTTCCAACATGTTATTATATTAGGTGGGCCAAAAGTCCATTTAGTGTTTTCTATAAAATAAAAGAAACATTTTTCATTTTCACCAATAACTTTATTGATTTGGATATTTTGAATATGTTGGCTATCTCCTGCTATTGGCTTCTAGTGGTAGAGGCCAGGGGTGCTGCTAAGCATCTTCCAGTGCATAAGACAGCCCCACAGCAAAGAATTATTTGGTCAAAATGTCAATAGTACCAAGAAATTTTGCAAACCATATTTGATACATTCATTCAGTCCCAGCACCTTCATCATACACTGCACAAACTTTTTTCTTGCATTTCAGTTGCATTTTTACCAATTTTTAAATAATAAAGCATAATACACCAAAAATGTTGTGTATTTTCTTTGATCTTCAATATTAAAATGGCTGTACAAAAATTGACCAGTTTTGCTAAGTTTTTTTAATGCTTGCTGATATGACAGCTGACACAATACAATCTAACAAAATTGGTTTGAATGAAGTTAAAAGACAGCTAAGCACTACTATAGCCATCATATGGAAAACTAAGTGAACTTTTTGGCCAACCCAATAATTCCATTCCCCCATTACTAATGTTTTCTAAACCAGGTTGAATTGATAAAATTCCTCTGTGATGAACCCTGCAGCTAGAAAAAAGTTGTAAATAATTCTCTGCAAGGTCCTTTTATTCAAATAGAATTCTCTCCCTGGTCTTCTCTTGTTTCCTTGATTGATCTGAAAGTGTCTGCTCCCATGACACGTAAAGCTATCTCACATTTCATCTCCCCTGCATCTCCCCTTCTTCAATTCCCCACCCTATAAATTCAGAGATAAACCATATAATAAAGATGAATAATCTGCCCTTGAGACATTTATCATCTTGTAGATAGAAGGCATTATGATCACTTAATCATTTGGGCACTTACTGTGTGCCAGGCACTGCACTGAAGCCTTGACTGGCATTCATCATCTCAGTTAATTATTACAGCAATTGAATGTATTAAGAGCTATTTTGTATTCCTAATCTGAAAATGGAGAAACTAAGAATGAAGGATATGAAGTCATTTTTCAAGCTTGTATAACTCTCAAGTGACAGATTCAGGACAAGGTCTCAGTTCTGACCCCAAAATCCAGACTCTTAGCCACTACTTAATAATATAAAAGATGTCGAAGAAGAAGGCAGTAGGGATGATAGCTGATGTTTATTGAGCATTTTTTATGTTCCAGGCTAAGCGCAGGGCACTTGACATAGATAATAGTTTTGTTCAATTAAAACAACCACCTTGTGAGGTTGTCACCCCCAATTATTAGAAGATGAAAACCAAGGTGTCTAGAAATTATGCTTTATGAGGGGTCATTTACTGTATTCTCACTGAGCAGATTGGAGCCCTGTACACAGCAGAACCTGTACTTCTGAGTTTTAACTGGCAGCTTTGCCCTAGGATCCCCTTTCAGAACATCACACCAAAAGTATATTTGAGACCACTTAATATCAAAGGGTCCAGCTCCCAAGTTGATTGAGGTGATGTCTTGTGAGATTAGAATTCTGCATCTGCATCCTGTAGAATGCCTTGAAAATATTGTACTTAATAAATATCTGTTGATTTAAATGTTTGATGCTTAGGGATGAAGTGTTTAACAGTTGGTTCCCATTGATATTAAGTATTATTCCCTCATACCCTGAAGCATTTTTTCTCTTTAGAAAAAAAAAACAGTAGCAGTACATTCTAATATTTGATTCATCAAAACAATGGTCATATATATTTTTTCTCATCACAGTACTGTGAAACTTATTTGAAAGTCACTAAGGATAAGGTCATAATTTTAAAAAACGAATATGATTTAAAAGGAGGGATAGGTCATTATTGTTTGTTTATTTGCAAACACTACTGAGAGCCTATTATATGCTCAGCACTTTGCTAAACCTGCTGAGGGAGACAAAGCCATATAAAGACACATGGATCATTTCTCAAGTAAAGCATTAGTTGCAAGCTCCACTATGCAGTGGATAAGCATCTTGCATCATCTACAATTTTGCATTTGTTACCCACTTCATGTTCTTCATTTGCATAAACAATGATCCTGTTAGCAAATATGTAAACAATGGCTATTAAATACATAAATATACCCATTTAACTGCACTGTTTCTTTTACTAATAAAATAAATCTTCTCTATTAATAAACTACTTTACACAAATGTAGTTAATACATAAACTGTATATAGACATGAAAGAATGCCTGGAGTGTACAGTGTAGAAATAATATAGGTATCTAGAAATGAGACACTAGGAAAATTAATCACATTCCTTCAGGTCTAAATGCCTGTGGTCTTCATGGTACCATTTTTAAATAATTAAAAGTACATTTACATTCAAGACTTTTGTGATAAAAATGATAGCTTTACTCTACTTTTGGAAATTATATCTGCAATTACATTACTACTTTGTCGTAACACATTTTTTCTATGAGGTGTTTTCGCTCATTCAGATGCTGATTATAAAAGCAAAATGAACTGTGGAGTTTAAGTTATGATTAAAACACTTAAAACCTCACTGCCAAAAAGGGAGAAGTGGCAGTTTTATATTCTCATTGGCTTCTCTAAATAATTATCCGGTCTTCTAACTTCATGCTGGCAATGTAGGTAATGAATATAAATCCCTTATATTTGTAAAGCCTTTGGAAAATTATTTGCAATAGTAAGACAGATGAGGTATGCTGGCCAAAACAACTAAAACTGGAGGATTTTTTTTAACTTTATTGAAATATAACATAATCACTCAAAGTACACTAATCCTCAGCGTGCAGCTAGATGAGTTTTCATACCTGTGTACCCCCCACCCAGATCAAAATCTGGAATATTTCCAGAGCCCCAGGAATTTCCTTCATGGAACTCCCTGGTCAATAAGCAGTCCCCATACCTCAAGTCAGGGTATCATTAACGGGGCTTTTCCCAACACGGATTGCTTTTGCTTCCTCGTGGACGTCATGTGAGATAAAGAACATTCATTCTTTATCTCTAGTTTTTTTTGTTTTCACTCAACAAAAACGTGAGATTCATCTATGTTGTGTACAATTGGTTTTTGTGTATAGTTAATTCTTTTTTTTTATTGTTGTAGGGTATTGTATTGCATGGATATAACATAATGTATTTATTCACTCCTCTGTTGTTAGATATTTTGATAGTTTCCAGTTTTGTATAATTGTGAATAAAATATTTTATACAAATGTGTAAAGGTATCAATAAGCTAAAATAAAGTAAGGAATATTCAAAAGACCAAAAGCTAATCAAATTGCAGAATAAAGCTAGCTTTAAACTTGAAGGTAGTGGCTGAACCTGAGCTTCAGTTGTCACAGCCTCTCAGGTTGCACAGGACAGACATGCCCCATCTCGGTAGCCAGAGAAAAGGGGAGTCTAATAGAAATCTTCGTCAGTAAGCTGGAAACCCCATTTTAGGGGAAAGAGCTTAGCTCTACAGGAGGATGCGAAGAAACTGCTCATCATAAAATGTGGTAGAACATGTAAGAAAAAACTAAATGTACTCTGAAAGTTTATTTGCCCACGTTAGATCCACATTTGTTTGAGCCCAGTTTTTACCTCCTACTTAATTCTAAATATCTCAAGCCTAAAAATTTGTTTAAAGTTTCCCCAGGCTCTTCGTGCCACTTACATACCTGGATGAAAAAAATACAAATCCTCACTTCCAAAAGAGGCCTTAAAAATTCTAAACGCCCTGGCTGGTGTAGCTCAGTGGATTGAGCGCGGGCTGGGAACCTAGCAGTCCCGGTTCGATTCCCAGTCAGGGCACATGCCTGGGTTGTGGGCCAGGTCCCCGTGAGGGCCATGTGAGAGGCAACCATTCATTGCCGTTTCTCTCCCTCTCTTTCTCTCTCCCTTCCCCTCTCTCTAAAAATAAATAAAAATAAATCTTTAAAAAAAAATTCTCCTAAAGTTTCAAGAAATCATGAAACACACAAGAAATATGACACCAGAACAAGGCCTAACAGAAATAGAGCAATAAATAAAGTCTGAATTAGAATTATAAAATACATATTGTAAAAGAAAAGAATATGCTAAATGAAGCAAACTAAACATAAGTTAGAACAAGATAATTAAAAAAGACTAAGCAATTTTGGAGATGTGGAGGAAAGAACCAAATAGAACTTGTAGCAATAGAAAATATAATAATTTAAAATAGGACCAAAAATGAATTCAAAATATATAAATTACATCATAGTTTCAAAAGGAGAGGAAAAAAGAAATGATGTAAACAATTTTTGAAAGAACTTTTCAAAACAAATGAAGGACAATTTATTGATTCCACAATGTCAACAAAAGGAAAGAAATAATAACAAAACTGAATCCCCATCTGTATATATCATACTTAATATTCAGGATACAAAGACAACCTAAAATCAGAGAAGAAAGACATAGTACTTTCAAATGAATGGTGTCGAACTGGCACCTGATATTTCTAAAGCAAGAGAGGAATCCACGAGTGCAATAGTACCTTCACTGTGCCAAGAGTACTTAGGACTGAATCCTCATCAAAAATATCTTTTTAAAAATTTAAGTATAATTAACATATAACATTGTATTAGTTTTAGGTATATAACAATGATTCAACATTTGTATATATCAAACCATAATCACCACAATAAGTCTGGTTAACACCCATGACCATACAATTATATATTTTTTTTCTTGTGATGTAAACACTTAAGATTTACTCTGTTGGCAACTTTCAAGCAATGGGTACAGTATTATTCATTGTAGTACCCATGCTGTGCACTACATTTCCATGACATTTATTTTATACCTGAGAGTTTGTACTTTTTTACACCCATCACCCAATTGCACCCACTCTGCACCCACCACTCCACCAGCCCTGCCTCTGGTAAACACCAATCTGTTCTCTGTATTCATGAACCCAGTTTTTTGTTTGTTTTGCTTTTTGGAGGTGTTATATGTCACACATAAGTGAGATCATATGGTATTTGTCTTTCTCTGACTTATTTGACTTAGCATAATGCTCCCAGTGTGCGAGGACGGGGGTATGTTTTTCTTAATTTCTCTTTCTGGTAGTTTGTAATTGGTGTGTAAACATGCAACTGATTTCTGAGTATTTGTTTTGTATCCTAATACATTACTGAATTCATTTATTAGTTCTAGTAGTTTTTTAGTGGATTCTTCAGGGTTTTCTGTATACAACATCATGTCATCTGCAAATAATGACAGTTTTACATCTTCCTTTTCAATTTAGATGCCTTTTATTTCTGCTTGTATCCACGCCTCCTACCAGTCTGGATGAATGTTTCTTCTTTAATTCCTTGGTTGTCAGATTTCCATACAGTTCAATTTCCTGACAGTTCTGGTTGTTTTTTGTTTTTAAATCGGTTGGTGTCCTTCTTTTTGTTGTGTGACTAAGCAAAGCTTATCTACCTATGCCTCCATCTTGGCTGGAAGGTAGACTCCATTTCATTTATTTCCACTCTTATATTTATTATTTGTTTCATTCTCCTCCATTGGTACTTTGTTCTTGTTCTAGTTACTTTACATGTAAAGGTAGATTGCTTATTTGAGATTATTCTTGCTCCCGGAGGTACGCCTGTATTGCTATAAACTTTCAGTACTGCTTAGTCTGTATTCCATAGACTTGAGATGTTGTGTTTTCATATTTATTTTTCTCAAGGTATCTTTTATTTCTTCCTTGATCTCATTGCTACCACATTCATTGTTTAGTAGCATGTTATTTAGCCTCCATGTGTTTGTTTTTCAGGGGGGTTTGTCCTTGTAATTGATTTCTAGTTTTATATCATTGTGGTTGAAGAAGATGCTTGATATGATTTTAGTTTTCTTAAGTTTATCGAGACTTTTTTGGAGGCCTGACATCTGGTCTATCCTTAAAATTATCCATGTGCACTTGAAAAGAATGTACATCCTGCATCTTTGGAGTGAAATGTTCTGAAAATATCAATTAAATCTATCCGGACTAATATGTCTGTTAAAGCCACTGTTTCCTTTTTGATTTTCTATATCAATTATCTATCCATTGATGCCAAAGAAGTATTAAAGTTCCCTACTATTACTGTATTACTGTCAATCTCTCCCTTGATGTCAATCAATATATGCTTCATATAAGTAGGTACCCCTGTGTTGGATGAGTAAATGTCTATGAGAATTATATCCCCTTGTTAAATTGATCCTTTTAACACTATAAAATTTCCTTTTTGTCTCTTACCACATCTCTTGTTTTAAAGTCTATTTTTATTATACATATTGCTACTGCAGCTTCATAAAAACTTTCCCTTTTCCATAAAATGACTTTTCCATTCCTTTACTTTCAGTCTGTGTGTCTTTCAATCTGAAGAGTGCCTCTTATAGAACACCTATGTACACATCTTGGTGTTTAATCCATTCAGCCATGCTGTATCTTTTCATTGGAGCATTTAATTCATTTACATTTAAAGTGATCATTAACTGGTATGCAGTTATTGTCATTTTACTGTGTTCTGATTGTTTTTGTAGCTCTTATTCTTTTGCTCTCTTTTCTTGTGTGTTGATGACTTTCTACAGTATTATGTTTGAATTACTTTCTCTTTATTTCTCACACATCTCTGGTAGATCTTTTTGTTTGTGGTCACCATGTGTTTTATATATACCAAGCTATGTTTATAGTCATCCTTAATAAGTTGATGTGTGCTTAAGTTCGGACACATTCTTATATCACTGTAATTTTTATTCTCTACCTCCATGTTTTCTTGTCATTTTTTACTTCTTTTGTGTATCTGTGTTTGTGTGTAACCCTTAGTGTATTATCATTATACACAATCTCCCTACTTTTGCCTTTTATCCTTTGTAGTAGCTTCATTGTTGATGGACCCACTACTTTGACTGTTTGCCTTTCTAGTAAGCATTCTTTCCTATACTTTCAAATTCATATTTTTATTTTTTATTAAAGAAGTCCTTTTACATTTCTTGTGTTCTTGTTGCATGGTATAGAACTCCATTAGCTTTCCCTTGCTTGCAAAATCTTTATTCTTGCTTTCAATTCTAAATGATATCCTTGATGGGTAGAGTAATTTTGGTTGTAGGTCCTTACTTTTTATCACTTTTAATATTTTGCACTAGTCCCTTCTGACCTGCCATGTTTCTGTCAAGAAATCAGCTGACAGTCTTATGGGAGCTCTGTTGTATAAAACTAACAGCTTTTCTCATGTTATTTCAAGATTCTCTCTTTCTCTTTAAACATTGGCATTTTAGTTATAATGTGTCTTGGTGTAGGCCAATTTGGGCTTGTCTTCTTCGGACTCTCTGTGATTCCTTGACTGAATGTGTATCTTCTATGCCAGGTTAGGGAATTTTTCAGTCATTATTAATTCAAATAGGTTTTTAATCCCTATTCTCTCTCTTCTCCTTCTAGAATCCCCATGATGCGAATGTTGATACACTTGATGTTGTCCCTCAGGTACCTTAAAGTGTCCTCACTGTTTTTAATTCTTTTTCCTTTTTGGTGTTCTAATTGGATGTATTCTGCTATGTTGTCTTCCAGATTGCTGATTGATCCTCTACTCCATCTAATCTTCTGTTGATTTCCTCTATTTTATTCTTCATTTTAACTGGGATTTTTTTGTTTTCTATCTCCATGTTTTATGTGTCCTGTCACTCTGTTGACGTTCTCACTGAGTTCATCTATTCTTCCCCTAAGTTCATTGAGCATCCTTATAATTAGTGTTTTAAACTCAGCATCTGATAGATTTCTTGTCTCCATTTTTTTGTGGAATTTTCTCCTGTTATTTCATTTGGGACATATTTTTATGTCTCCTCGTTTTGGCTGACTCTCTGTGTTTTTTTCTATGTATTAAGTAGATCTGCTAACTCTCCCAGTCTTGGCAGAATGGCCTTATGTGGTAGGTGTCCTATGTGGCCCAGTGGCATACTCTCCCTGTTCACCTGGACCAGGTGCTCCACCATGGTCCCTTGTGTGGATTGTATGTGCCCTCCTCTTAGTTGAGCCTTGATTACTGTTGACATTTCAGTGGGTGAGATTGATGCTTAGGGTGACTATGAGAGCTGGCTGTGACTATAGTAGACAAGCTTTGGTGTAGGGGTTGACACCAGTAAGGGGTTGACACCCATTACTTGCTTTAATGGGGCTCTGGTACCAATCAAGTCTGCCTTTTGTGTGTGTCATTTGTGTAGGTGGTTGGGTAGTGCTCTAGTGTAGTCTGAAGCCATCCAACAAGTGTGTTAGTTCTGGACCCTCTTAGGAGGGGCTCAGATGCAGGCCAAGGTCAACCACTGTTTGTGTCTGACTTGGGGTCACCTGGTGGGAGCTGGAAAGTGATCTATGGTTAGTTGCTCCTATGCTGGTCTTGGATATGTGTGGGAGAGGCTACACTGTCAACCAGGGCTAGTCGACATGAGTGCTGAGTTTGGTCCTCTTGGATGGTACCATGATGTGAGCTGAGGTCAGCCACCACTTGTGCTACACTTGTGGCCACTTAGTTGAAGCTATGTTCCAAGGAACATGCACCACAGCTTATGCCAGGTTTGGGGCCACCTGATGTGAGATACGATGCAAGTTGAGACTGGTCACTGTTTAAGGCAGGCTTGCTTGGGGCAACTTAGCAAGAGCTATAGGGCACACCAAGGGAAGCCACTGCTTGTTTGGGATTTGTGAACCTAAAAGAGATTTTAGGAAATGGCCCAAGGTAGGACGTTTATGTGGAAAGCCACTGGAAGCAGCTCAGGCTTGGAGTGTAAATTGGACAGAACAGGGTCATAGGGAATAACCAGGCAGGGTGAATGGTGTTAGCCAAGTTAATGGAGAGCACATGTTTGGTGCCCACCTGTTCCTTCCAACTGGATAGTTGTAAGGCTCAACAAAGAAAAAGTGGTACCTGCAGGAGCTTCTATCCATGGAGAAAGCTGTCCCAACCCCTTACCCTTTAGCCCTTCCCTGGTTTTACAGCCAGTTATTATGGGTCTCCTCTTCCTGGCACGAGTGCCCCAGAGTTGGGAGCCTTTGCTTCTTGTGGGGGGTCGGCGGGAGACAGACCTCTGCAGCTAAGATATCCCTCCTGATTCTTAATCACCACACCATGGGTGTGGGATCTGCCCATTTCACATCTCCACCCCTCTTACCAGTCTCTGTCTTTATAGCCTCAATAATAGGAATTCTGTTCAGCTAATCTTTATGTGGTTCTCCATGATGATTGTTCTAGAATTTAGCTGTAAATTTGATATGATCATGGGAGGAGGTGAGCATAGCATTTTCCTACTCCACTCTCTTGACCAGAATCCTGTTGATTCCCACCAAACATTTTTCGTTTAGCAATCTTCAGCCCTTATATAGTTGCAGGCTGCCATAACTGACTCCCTTGAGGCCTCTCCAGAAGCCAGATCCAACACCCAGTAGCATGCATTTCATTCCAACCTTTTTTCTTATATTCTAACTGCTATTAACCAAACTATACAATGGAAATCAAAAGCAACACCAAAGTTCCTTTGAATCAAATTTTTTTCAAAGTCTTCCTCATAGTATAATTGATAAATTGATAAAAATAAGGCTTTAGAATTAAACACAAAATTTTGAGTCCTGGATGTGCTAGTTGTAGGCTGTGCAAGTTATTTAAGCTGTCTGGGTATTGGTTCCTTCATCTACAAAGTGTAAATGTTAATCTACTTCATAGAGCTGTTATAAAGGATGAATAAGCAGTAAAATAATTAGAGTTGTGATTGGCACATAAATATGCAGTAAATGTTTACTAGCACTACCATAATTATCAATGCATACACATGAGAAGATTGCTAAAACTCATTCAGACCACCAACTGTGAATCTACTAGAATCACACTAGAGGAAAACACCATAGCCTGCAGCTACACAGAAAAAGTAAAATTGAGTAATGACCATGATAGATTGGATTAACACAGAAAGCTGAATAAATAATTTAGAACTCTATATTTTTCCCTCACTTGTCTAAATTATCCATAAAATTGCCCATTCTCCCCATTTTGATTTGCCTTTCTAGATACTACCATAAAGTCACTTTCCATACTCTGTTTTGGTTCCCTGACAGTCATACTCAGAAATGTATCATCGGAATCTAAATGCATTTTTGTCAGATGTTGTAAAATCCTATTTTATTTTGCCAAGGCAGAGTCAAAGAAGAGCTTTAAGACCTGTAGTAGTATTCACTACAGCGTATTTATATGGACATTGCAATGAGCGATGATATCACTGCAGTGTTATTGAAGAATACCTTCATGTAAGATATTTAAATTTTTTAAATTGTCATCTTCCTGCAGATTGCACTATACATTTCTGCCTTGCTTGAGGGTTTAATTTGGCTGTATTTGATATTAAAGCAAACATGCTATACAACAAACCTATTTTATAATCAGACAAGGCAAAAACAGATTTTGAAAAATGTATTACCTACTTTAGGCTGACAAAAGCTTCAATTTTCTTAACCTTCTTGATTTTTAGTAATATTTATTTTACTCCTCTTTATTCTTGTTGCTGTTAAATACCTTCAAAAATTGAACCCAATGAAACTATACTTAAAGAAAATACAATGAGAGAGAAAAAAAACTTGTACTCATTTCCTTTAGATTCCAATTAGTTACAACACCAAGCACTGTATCCCAACTTTGAGATTTTATTCAGAGAGTCAGGATAAGTAAATAGGTACCAGCATTTTTAACAAATATCCCAGGTGATATTCTGGTCCAGGGAATTTATGGACCACAGTTTGAACAACTAATTAAAGTATATATATAAACCATTTATGGACCTAAGTCTGGAGAGTAATAACATGACTCTTCAGTAACTATGATATAATATTACAAAAAACCTAGCAGTTTACTATTGAAACAGCTTGCAGTTCAAGAATATTTGAATTTAAGGTCATAACAATCTTATGTTTTCCCCAAATTTTATGAAATTTACAGTTATCATATTCAAAAGTAAGTGACTCATTTCTTAGTACTCCTTACAGCTTTACTAATATTCTTACTTTTCTAGTCACCAAACAAAAAAATGAAACCAAACCTTTTCGACTGGTTTCTAAAAAACTCTGAGCTTTACATAACCTTTTGTGCTGCTGGAGGAGAAGTGATCACCAAGATATTCTCTTGAATGCTACCAATGAGTTTTCAAGGAACTTCTTGCAGATTTAAAGTATTTCATTTTGAATTTTGCTTCTATGATTCCTGACCATTTTCTTACTGTTTGAATTTCCTAACAGTTGTTAGGGAATTCTACTCCAAAGTAGCCCTGGTAGAAAAGCCATAGCTGGATGATGTAAATGCATATCTAATATGCCCAAATTAAGGTAGTGAACTTATATGTTTCCAGGAAGAATAGCCACAGAGCAAATAGATTTTACTCCAAGCTAATTCCAATCGATTGGTTTTGGCCCCCTTCAGGATTGTATTATGACAAACAGTGGGGCCAAATTTTCCAAGGAAGATTTCCACCTGAAGAATAGTAACTTAGTGGGACACAAGATTCTATTTTACTATTAATATTAATTATACTAATTCTAAAGTATATTCAGGCTCAGATAAAGCAAGATTTGGACTACTCAATTTAGTACAAGTGGTAAATAGTTCCTGTTGCTTTCTTATATGACTATCTTGATATCCGGAAGTATTAATACTTTCCCAATGACCACAAGTAAAGAACTCGAAATCTATCCTTGATAGGCATGTAGGTTTCAGTACATAGTTTGCTATTCTGCCACCTGGATGGGAAAATATGGGTACTTGATTCTGCTTTTCACAGTGACCCTGTTCACTAACACAGGTGGATGCATCAAATAAATATTTTCTCCTTCTAAAGAAAAATGAGAGAAGGGAACAAAAAGTCAACAAAGGCATAGAAGTATTCTTGGATTAGGGCAGGGGTGTCACACTCATTTTCACCGGGGGCCACATCCACCTCACGGTTGCCTTCAAAGGGCCAAATGTAATTTCAACTCCTTAACAGTTAAGAAGTAGTTACATTTACGCGGTCCTAAAATTATTTCGGCCCTTTGAAGGCAACCATGAGGCTGATGTGGCCCCTGGTGAAAATAAGTTTAACACCCCTGGATTAGGGGGACAGAATTAAGGAATCTTCTTTCCCATGTAAAAATGTATCATTTTAATTGTTAGAAAAAACAATATAAAGAATTTCTTTTAATTTATCTATCCTTCAATGTTCTTTCCTCTATGGAATTCTTACTGATCCTTTCATTTATTATCTTAATCTAAAATCATGATCTTGTGATTTTCCACTCTTGTGAAATATTAATGCACTGTGTGTGTATATGTGCATATACAAGGTCTGTCCAGAAAAAGTCCAACTATTATTAATATAACAAAAATGGTTTGTGTGACATGATGTAACCTGGAAGCCAAGGAGAGTGGACTGGAATGCACATGGGTGAACCATGACGACTTCACTGTACTAGTCAGTGGGGGCAGTAGACATTGTTGAGTGAGCGTGTGTACTGTGTGGCCAACACATTCAAAAGGACTGAGTAGAGCAATGAATCTGCATCAAATATTGCGTTAAGACATTCCTCCACAGAAACTATTCAGATGATTCAGAAGGCCACAGCTATGGGCGACTGGTGATTGGCAGCTTCATCAAGACAATGTGCACACTCGTGCATCATATTTCATGCAGTTTTTTTGTGAAACATCAAATTACCCTGTTGACTCATCTCCCTACAGCCCAGATTCAGTACCCTGCAACCTCTGGCTTTTCCCAAAACTAAAATCACCTTTGAAAAGGAAGAGATTTCAGACCATCAGTGAGATTCAGGAAAATACATTGGGGCAGCTGATGGAGACTGGGAGAACTGTGTGAGGTCCCAAAGTGCCTACTTTAAGGGAACTGAGGCATCATTGTCCTAGGTACAATGTTTCTTGTATCTTGTATTTTCTTCAATAAATATCTATTTTTCATATCACATGGCTGGATACCTTCTGGACAGACCTAGTATGTATACATATACACATACCTCGTATATATACATATATACATAAATACATTCATATATATGTGTACATATATATGTATGTATAAATATCTTAAGAGGTTATTAATACTCTGTGCTATGGCTATTTAAATAAATTTCTTCTCTATCATATATAAATATTTATTTATTTAGCAAGCACTATGTGGCAATCACCACACTAAATACTGAATGGGGCCACATAAACAAGTAAATGACATATCTCCCACCACCCATACCATAATCTCACATTCCACTGGAGAATAAAGATTCTGAAGCTGGATATCATGGCTAATTTATAACTAGATTTGGAGTTTGAATTTTGCAGAACTGATGAAGAAGTAACTCCTATGCATAAGCCAAGGTTAGTGTTATTTGTTTTGTTGTTTAATGTTTAGATCTTGTCTATAAGAGGTAGAAAAGGATGTTTAAGCTTTTTGCTAATTTTTTGTCTTTTTAAGTAAATACAGTGTCAGCATCCTCCCTTGATAATCACAGTTTCTCTTTATTTATTTTGGGTTTTCTTTAACACTGAAGTAATTATTAATATTATTTTCTCTCTATTCACTCTCTCATCTAGATCAGAGCTCAGCAAACTATGTCCATGAGCTTGAGGTCTATTTTCTTTCCTATTGGAAAATTCTATTGGAATATCACCATGCCCAGTTATCTATTGTCTGTGGCTGCTTTTGCATTATAATGGCAGAGTTGAGCAGTTGTGACAGAAATCGTACAGCTGACCCACAGCCTAACGTTTTTACTATCTTGCCCTTCAAGAAAAACTTTGCTGACCTCTGCTCTGGAACAACAGCTTTATGAGGGCAGGGACTACATCCTGGTCAATTTTGTAATTTCAGCACCAGGCACAAGGGATCAGGGATTCTTGGCCTGAGATCCACCATAAGTACAGGTTTCAGACAGTCATTAATCCCCAAAAATTATCTGCTAAATTGCATATGCAGTGAATGTGTATGTGCCTTTTTTCTCTTGTTCATATTTTCAAAAGAGAATTTGTCTGGTATGGCCAAGTAAACACCTATGAGACCAACCCTCTCACAGGTAACAAGTGTAAACTCTGGGCACAATACAAAAAAAGAGAAGAAAAGAAAACTTTCTAAAGATACTAAGAGTAAAAAAACAGGCAGATTCTGGCAAGATGTCAACCTACTTTCTATAACCTACTAAGGTACTCAGTAAGTTCTCTCTCACTCACTCACTCACTGAGGGTAGTTCACAATCGGAGCCATTGAAGGTGCCTAAAACTCTGAAAACCTATGATGTTTTTGACCTAAAGTTCTCCAGGAAGAAGTTTGGGACATCCACAACATCTGGAAAGGGTAAAGAATGGATGGAGGAGGGTCATGGAAAGAAGAGAGACAAGGAAAGAAATCCCCAAATTCTCTGCCCAAATCCCTGGCTAACCCCTGAACCACGCATGTGTGGGCCAGACATTAAACAACCCAGATCAGGATAAAAGAACTGAAATGAGTCTTTAGCTGTTATCCAAGAGATGAAGTTTGCACTTTGAGTCTAACCAAATTAATCACCTGCTAAAACAAAAAGTTGTTACTCTTGTGAGAAATATAACAGAATCCAGATACTTCAACACATAACATTTTCAATGTACAGGTTATAATTCAAAATTACTCAACATAAAAAAAAACAGGAATATGTGACCAATACTCAAAATAAGACAATCAACAGAAAACAGCCCCAAATTATCTAAATACTGTAATTAGCAGACAGTGACTTTAAAACTGCTATTGTAATTATGCTCAGCAAGCCAAACATATTCTCATAATGAATGAAAAGTTGGGAAATCTTAGCAGAAAAACACAAATGATTTAAAAAGAACCAAATGGAAGTTCTAGAACTGAGAAATATTGTATTTGAAGGGAATCTGTGGCTCTTTTCAAAATTAAACTACACTGCCTCTTGGCTGACTGTTTATTTGATTTGAGAAACTTGAGCTTGCTCTTCTCTGAGGAAGGAACATGTCATAACAGGAAAAGTTCTGAAACAGCTTTGAGGATAAAATTTTCAATCTATAAGAAAGCAACCACTGTTGCCTTAATAAATTAACCTTGAACAAAGTACTTTATGTCTGTACCTACTTTCTTTAGCTGAAATTGGGAACAGTCATGGTACGTCTGTATAATATTCTAAGCGCCATTTCTATAACCTGATAATTGTTTAATAAACTTTATGATGATGATAACAATTTTTAATTGGATTCTGAAAGTATCTTCTTTCAAACAGGAATATCAAAGTAGATAATATTCTGGCTGGGTTTTGAGAGCTATCCAAAGGAGCCGATAAAGTAACCTAAGGAGAGATTTCTAAAAGCATCGTGTCGAAGACTTTGTCTGAAATCCTCTGCAGAATTTGTCCACTTCTGGTTAGCTTTTGACATCTGTGCCTTTCCTCTCAATTTAATGTTAATATTCTTTGTCAAATGATTCCACTAAAGTGTCTTGTTAACACTGAAATAATAGTGAAATGATTCATTTCTACACGCTGACTTAAATAACAGTAGTCTTGTTGGAATCATTTGGTGTGCATGTGACTGTCATATGTATTTTAAAACACTGAAAGCAACTGACAGTTTCTGATCTGTCATGTCACTACCATTGATGTTTGAGAGAATTGTGGGGTCTGCTCTCTTGAGACGCATATCTCACATGTTTGACACTCATTGATAGCAGTTATAATTATAGTACCTAGGGAGTGGAAATAGAATTTTCAACTGCTTATCAAGCAGGTCTCCCCAGTCCTCCTCCCCCACAGAAATTGAGAGGTATTTTCAGAACATAAATATCCAATCAATCCTGCCATTAACCTCAGGCAATTTTTCCAAGATGTTACTTAAATAATAGGAATGTTTAGCAATGGTACTAAATATGAAACAAGATTGACTTTCTGCCCCCACTCTCATTGCTCCTTTGGAAAAGGAACTTTTTAAAAATATATTTTATTGATTATGCTATTACAGTTGTTCAATTTTTTTCTCCCCTTTATTCCAGTCCACCTTGCACCCCCTTCCCACCAGCATTCTCCACCTTAGTTCTTGTCCATGGGTTATACATATAAGCTCTTTGACTTCTACATTTCCCATACTATTCTTAACCTCCCTGGTCTATTTTGTACCTACCATTTATGCTTATGTCCTGTACCTTATCTCCCATTCCTCCCCCACTCCACTGATAACCCTCCTTGTGATCTCCATTTCTGTGATTCCGTTCCTATTCTAGCTGTTTGCTTAGTTTTTTTTTAGGTTCAGTTGTTGATAGCTGTGAGCTTGTTGTCATTTTACTGTTCATATTTTTTATCATCTTTTTCTTAGATAAGTCCCTTTAACTTCTCATATAATAAGGGCTTGGTGATGATGAAATCCTTGAACTTGACCTTATCTGAGAAGCACTTTATCTGCCCTTCCATTCTAAATGATAGCTTTGCTGGATAGAGTAATCTTGGTTGTAGGTCCTTGCCTTTCATGACTTTGAATACTTCTTTCTAGCCCCTTCTTACTTGCAAAGTTTATTTTGCAAAATCAGCTGATAGTCTAATGGACACTCCTTTATAGGTAACTGTCTCCTTTTCTCTTGCTGCTTTTAAGACTCTCTCCTTATCTTTAATCATGACTAATATAATTATGGTGTGCCTTGGTGTATACTTCCTTGGGTCCAACTTCTTTGGGACTCTCTGAGCTTCCTGGACTTCCTGGAAGTCTATTTCCTCTGCCAGATTGAGGAAGTTCTCCTTCATTATTTGTTCAAATAAGTTTTCAATGTGTTGCTCTTCCTCTTCTCCTTCTGGTACCCCTATAATCTGGGTGTTAGAACATTTAAAGATATCCTGGAGGTTCCTAAGCCTCTCCTCATTTTTTTAAATTCTTGTTTCTTCATTCTTTTCTGGTCGAATGTTTTTTATTTCCCTCTGGTCCACATCATTGATTTGAGCCCCAGTTTCCTTCCCATCACTATTGGTTCCCTGCACATTTCCCCTTATTTCTCTTAGTGTAGTCTTCATTTTTTCATCTAATTTGCGACCAAATTCAACCAATCCTGTGAGCATCCTGATTACCAGTGTTTTGAACTGTGCATCTGATAGGTTGGCTATCTCTTGGTGGCTTAGTTGTATTTTTTCTGGAGTTTTGATCTGCTCTTTCATTTGGGCCATTTTTTTTCTCTGCATGCCTGTTAGGTATAAGGGGCAGAGCCTTAGGTGTTCACCAGGGCAGGGTAACCCACATCGTTATGTTGTGATACTGTATGTGGGGGAGG
The DNA here is from genome assembly GCA_004026765.1 of Micronycteris hirsuta. NCBI lineage: Eukaryota > Metazoa > Chordata > Mammalia > Chiroptera > Phyllostomidae > Micronycteris > Micronycteris hirsuta. The sequence continues at coordinate 139,155 of PVJI01002601.1, forward strand.
GATCTGAGAGGGAACAATGGCGCTTACACCACTCTTTTCCAGCTTTCAGTCACTTCCCCCACTACCCACAAGCAAAATGGGCCTGTCTGTGCTGACTCCCAAGTGAGTGAACTTGTGTACGTTCTAAGTCCCTGTGGGTCTCTACAACAAACTCCCCTGTGAGGCTGGGAGTTACTCCCACTGCTGCCTCAACCCTCACAGGTGTTTTCAATCGGTGGTTTGAGGCTTATTTCCCGTCAATGGAGCCCTGGGTGTACAGTCTGTTTTGCTCCCCAGCTTTTTTCTCTTGGTTTATCTGTGTGCATATGAGAGACCACCCAGTCCACCAGTCTCAGCCCGCTGGGTCCACATCAGCCAGCCGCAGGTTTTGCTGGGTGTGCCTGGCCACGGGTCTCTCCAGGCAGCTGCAGCATTGCCCATACCATTCCACAAACCACCGTCTCGCCGCGCACTCTCTGCCCAGCTCCGCCCTGCTTACCAGTCTGGATGAATGTGTTTTCTTTAGCTCCTTGGTTGTCGGGCTTCCATACAGTTTGATTTTCTGTCAGTTCTGGTTGTTTTTGTTTTTAAATTGTTGTTGTCCTTCTTTTGGTTGTGTGAGGAGGCTCAGTGTGTCTACCTACGCCTCCATCTTGGCCAGAAGTCTCTCTCTTCTTTTTTATAATACCCATTATAACAGATGTGAGGTGATATCTCACTGTAGTTTTGATTATTATTTCTTTGAATATTAATAATGTTGAGCATCTTCTCATGTATCTATTAGCTATTTGTGTGTCTACTTTGGAAAAATGTGTATTAAAATATTCTGCCCACTTTTTTAATAAGATTGTTTGTGTCTTTGGTATTGAGTTGTATGAATTCTTTATTCATTATTTTGGCTATTAGTACTTTATCAGATAAATGATTTGGAAAGATTTTTCCTATGCAGTAGGTTGATTTCTTCTTTTGTGGATGGCTTCCCACCTTTGCTGTGCAGAAGCTTTTTAATTTGATATAACCTCCCTTGTTTGTTTGTTTGTTTTTGAATTTGTTGCCTTTGCTTTTCGTGTCAGGTACAAAAAATATCATCAAGACCAATGTCAAGTTGCTTACCACCTATGTTTTCTTCTAGGAGTTTTATGGTTTCAGGTCTTACATTTAGTCTTTAACCAACTTGCAGTTAATTTTTGTGCATGGTGTAAGAGAATGATTCAATATCATTCTTTTGCATATGGCTGTCCAGTTTTCTGAATAGCATTTATTGAAGAGACTCTCCTTTCCCTACTGAATATTCTTGTCTACCTTGTTATAAATTAATTGACCATGTATGTATGGGCTTATTTCTGGTTCTCTATTATGTTCCATTGATTTATATGTCTGTTTTTATGCCAATATCATACTGTTTTGATTACAGTAGTTTTGTAGTATAGTTTGAAATCAGGGAGCATAATGCCTCCAGTTTTGTTCTTCTTTCTCAATATTTCTTTAGCTATCTGGGTCTTTTGTGGTTCCATGCAAATTTTAGGATCATTCAGTGAAATGCTGTATTAAGTCTCTAAAACAATGGTGCTATTTACTATTGTAGTGTAATAAATATCTTCTCTAAGCTCCAAGAATATATTCTAGAAATGATCAATTTTAGCAAGAGAAAGTTTGTCTTACAGGTTTACTCTGAAGAATGCATAGATTCACATCCAATTGATTTTACTGGGTCAACTGCAAGTATGGAACTTTCTAGCTCATCTATAAGATATGGCAGCAGGATTACGAAGCCAGATCTAAGGGGAAAAGGGATAAGAAAAGAAGGAGAAAAGGGAGTTGAGCAAGAAGTTCATGTGGGTGCCCAAGAGGTAGCAGATCATGGACAGAGGGCAGACTTAAAGAGTAAATAAATGTTTAAATTATCTTCTGGAATTTGAGTATTGCAAAGAATACTCTCATAGGTGAAATATAGAGTTCTTGTTTAGTAATGGATTGAGGTAGATTGGTTCAATTGATTGTCTTTCTAGCTGTCTCGCTAGCTGGGCACATGATGGCAGGGTCCCTTCATAAAATATAGTGTTAATATAAAAAACAGACCAAATTTATTTAGTATTGATAACTGCACCTATGGGCTTTGTTAGAGCCTTATGTAATAATGCACCTCTGTCCCACTGGGACCCTGGGATACAGCAGCAGCATCAAATGGGCCTGAGGGGAAAAAAGCCTCCACCATGGGGACTAGCAACTTTACCCAAATTTCCCTCTTGCCTGTTACATAGGTAGAAAAAGGTGTTAGAATCTCAAAGTACAGAAACACGAAGGCTGCCTTCTAGGAAAGTCAGGGTAGAGATGATTTGATTAGCTCTACTATAATTTACTCAAGTGGAAGAAAAATTACTAACAAAGTCTAAGCTTGACATGGGTCACAGAAAAAAGTCAGTAAAAAGTAGGCTAGTGAGTTAAATATTTAATATTTCTTGAATTACATTCGATGTCTCAGTCATGGTGGCTAGTTCTGTTTGCCACCTTTTTTTAGCTTTTCCTCCTATTATTTTAAAACATCTCTTTTTTCTGATAATAAGATATCACATATTCACAATAAAAAATAGAGAAAATACCAGCAAACATTATAAAACACAAATCATCCACAATGTTATACCTTTGAGGTAAGCAGTGTTAAAGTTTATGCTTTTTTTTCATGCTACTTTCTATCCACATTTTTTCCATAACAACTGTTATCTTGAATATGCAGTTTTATATTCTATATTTATAAGAGGTCACTTAGATTATGAGGATTTTTTATCTTTCAAAACAATATTTTAACATCTAAAAAATCTCATGATACAATTTACCATAAATTATCTAAAAATTTCCCTATATTTTGGAAAATTTAGGTTGTTTCCAAATTGCTATGATTATGACTTATATTGAAATAATTCTTCCTCATACATAAATTTATGAACTTATCTTTGAATAATTTATTAAAATTAATTCCTGAACTATGATACTGTTTCTAAGACCATGGTAATTTTTAAGATTTAAATTAGGAGATTGGGCCATTAAAGCCAAAGAGTGATATTTTAGTATGAACTGGAGACAATTCAGTAGTGTCCAGGCACCATATTATCATGATGAACATACCAATGTCAAATTACCATAAGTTTTAGCTCTTATTTCTTTTTTTTTAAATTACTTTATTGTTGTTCAATTACAGTTATTTGCATCCTCTCCCCTCCCC
>PVJI01002602.1:0-34712 GCA_004026765.1 Micronycteris hirsuta
ACAGGGGAGAGGGGGGAGGGGACAATGGGGAGAAGAGTTTTCAGGAATCACTGTAGAGGACACGTGGACAGAACCAAGGGGGAGGAGGGAGGTTGGGGGGGTGGGACGGGAGGGGAAGGGAGGGGGGAGGGGAGAGGCTGCAAATAACTGTAATTAAAAAAATTAATAAAAAAAAGTCAAAAAAAAAAAAGAATATATGCATACCACGTTCATAGCAGCATTACTTACAATAGCCAAGATCTGGACGCACTCTAAGTGCCCATCAGTGTATGAGTGGATTAAAAAGCTGTGGTATAGTGGAATACTAACTGGCTATAAAAAAATAAAGAACTGTTTTACCTTTTGTGACAACATGCATGAACCTGGAGATTATTATGCTAAGTGAAATAATTGAGTGAGAGAAAGGCAAACACCATATGATCTCACTTATATGTGGAATCTAATGAACAAAATATCAACAGAGGCTTGGGTACCCGAATCACACTGACAACTGTCAGAGGGAGAAGGGAGGACATTACTGGATGAAAGAAGGTGAAAGGATTGGCCAAAGAACGCATTCGCACAACCTATAGACACAGGCAACAATGTGGAGATGGCCAGAGGTAAGGGGGCCAGGGACTGTATGGAGAGGGGCAAAGTGGAGAAAATGGGGACATCTGTAAGTCTCAAAAATAAAAACAAAGTTAAAAAAAAGAAAGCCTCCAAGTTGGGGTTGTGGGTGGGTTATAGCTGGTTACTTGATAATGGTTTGATAAGTATGACTGATTTTATGAAAAAGTGTTCTGGGAGATGAGTATGGGCAGATGATAAGACTGGGAAACAATGCTGGTAAAAAAATGTAACCACATGATCTTGGGACAGGGTAAATGTGGGAGTTTGGGAAGCATCAACCCTAAGGAAAGTTGTAAAGAATACAGAACAAAACCAGAAAGTAAAGTAATAAAAGAATAGCAAGCATTTTGGAATGTTATAATTCCAGACATAACAGTTTGGACTGTGTTTATCAAGAAAAGAAACTCAGTGATAGTTTTACTGTGTTCATTGTATATTCCATTTTTAGGCATAAATGAATCTTATCCAGGAAGATATGTTATGTACAATGTCAAAAATCAAGGAATTTCCTTGATATGAATTAACACTTCATAAACTAGACCTATAATGACTTCAAATTTATTACTAAGGAAAATATATTCTTTCATAACAAATATTTTGAAAAGATACAAAGCCAAAGGGGGGTAGGATTGAGGGTGGGTGGTGGGGGTGTGTGGGGCAGAGGACAGTGGTGGTGGGAAAATGGGGACAACTGTATTTGAACAACACAAAACTGATAAAATAGATGCTAACTGATAAGAAAGTATTAGAATAAAAAGATAACACACTTTTTCAAAAAATTTCAATTTTAATAATCTTTCAACTTATGAGATATGTATATACTTAAGAAATTTATCAAAAAAACAAATAAAAATGTTTAAGTATCTTATAAACTAAAAACGATACTAAAATTGACTTTTATATTTTCAAATGTCCATGTAATTCAAGTAGCACTGCTTTAGTTATGATTCTGTTTTATGTTGTTATAAAAATTGGATAAACAAAATTTAAATACAGAGATATTAATAAATTAAATATTATAGAATTTAAATAGTTAGGTTCATAGAGGTTTAGTAGTATTCTAGACTGCAGATAAGTGCATAAACCTTCCCTATGAGATTTTTTATGCTGCTCTATTTGCTTGGACTTCAGCTCAACAAGACATACATTTTTTTCTGCTTTAGCGTTATTTTAATTACATTTTTTCTGTATTTACCTGTTTATGTTAAGAAATAAAAATGACAAGAAATTACAATGGAAAGCTAGAACCCAATAGGCTTTTTGGTTTCTAATCTTTCTGACTCTTCAGATTCTACTTCTCAATTTAATCCTTCTCAGTTTTATTTCTTCTGGTGCTTCTCTCAATAACTATATAAAATAGTCACACCTATTTCTTGAGTTAACATCTGTGACATTGCAATTTATAAAAATATATACATAATTGATGTTCATCCCCGTTCCTGATACAGAACTCTTAAAACCCTTGGAGTTTCCTAATGATGACAGCTGTGTGTGTCTTGTTATTTTAATAAGGTGATTTTTGGCCAACGCCTAAGGATTGGATTTAATTGCCAGGGATTCAACCATGAGATTAGAGGGCTGAGACATTCAATTTCACCCCCTGAGACATTCAATTTCACCCCCTGACTCCCATGAGAGGGAATAGGGGTTACAAGTGAAATCAATAACTAGTGGTCAATTATTTAATCAATCATGCCTATATAACTAAGCCTCAATAAAAACCAAAATGAGCAGAATTTGGAGAGAATCCAGGCTGATGAATACATGGAAGAGAGAAAGAGCAATGTACTCAGAGGGCATGGAAACACCTCCTCCTCACCTCATACTTTGCCCTTTGCATCTCTTTCATTTGGCTGCTCCTTGGTTATATCATTTTATAATAAACCAGTAAGCTAGTAAGTAAAATGTTTCTCTGAGTGCCCTGAAAATTAATGAAATCCTAAGAGAAGGTCATTAGAAGCTCTAATCTTTAGCCAGTTGATCAGAAGCACAGGTGACAATCTGTATTTGAAATTGGCATCCGAATATGAAAAATATACATCTGATGTGTATACTTTTTGTTAAAATGACTCTCCTAAAGACTGAGCCATTAACCTATGTTACCCAATGCTATCTCCAGGTTGTTAGTGTCAGAATTTAGTTGAATTATAGAACACCCAGCTCGTGTCTGAGACTCAGTTGGTCATATGGAAAAATACCCCTGCCCCCCAATATATACGTTGAAATTAAATACATATTCAAATTGGATGCAGAATATATTTTAAAATTGATTTTAGAGAGAATTGAGAAAGAGAGAGATTTGTTGTTCCACTTATTTATGCATTCATTGGTTGATGCTTGTATGGGCTTGACTGGGAATTTAACCCACAGCTTTGGTGTATCAGGAGGATGAACTAACCAACTGAGCTATCTGGTCAGGGCAGGGTGCAGAATCTTAACAACTTTAAACAATATCTAGTGGACACCATGTAAATATTGAGGATTTAGATATTTTACACTATGCCATCAACCTAATGTTTGATAAATAAATGATTACTTCTGCTCTGGCTGGTGTGGCTCAGTAGATTGAGTGCAGGCTTGCAAACAAAGAGGTCAGCGGTTCAATTCCCTCAGGCCACATGCCTGGATTGTGGGCCAGGTCTCCAGTAGGGGGCGTGTGAGAGGCAACCTCATATTGATGTTTCTCTTCCCCTCTTTCTACCTCCCCTCCTTTTTCTCTAAAAATAAAATAAAAAATCTTTAAAAAATAAATTATTATTGCTTCAGTTTTACTTTTTGGTATGAGTTGAATGTTATAAATTTAAATATTACACTAAACATATATTTATTTAGAAATGTGTTCCCTCTAAAAGGAACTGCTTGGGGCTTCTGCAGTTTCTTCCACCAACTCAATCCTATCTGGTTTTTGCAGACAGAAGTTATGAGGACTTAGCTTCCTGGCTCTGGAATCCTGGGCTGATAGGCCTTTTGTGAGGCTGGGGCTCCTTGCTCCTGAGATATCCCTCCCGAATTTTTAATCACCACATGTGGCTATGGGACCAGCCCATTCAGCACCTGTGCACCCCCTACCAGTCTGAATGAATGTGGTTTCTTTCATTCTGTAGTTGTCAGGCTTCCGTTCAACTCTCTTTCTGATAGTTCTGAGTGATGGTTGTTCTATATTTTAGTTGTAATTTTGGTGTGGTTGTTTGAGGAGAGAAGGCATGTCTGCCTACACTGCCATCTTGTTGGGAAGTTCTAAAATTCTGAACTTTGAAATCGCTGTTTCATTTTCTTCTGTCATCCAGTGTTGTTATTGGAAATTGTTGAACAGATGAGTATGCACTGATTACCAGTCCTAGGTGCAAAGTCTAAACACTTCTGCCCATTGAATCTTGGTATCAGTGTCACCCACAAGAACACAGTGCAGTCAAACACTGAGAGAACCATGCTTCCTCACACAGAGAAGAGGCCAGGCAAGATCAGCTTCAACAGTAGGCATTGGCACCCCGTGCTCAGCAGGTATGGCTCAGCAGGCCAATCCAGGGCAGTTTTCCTATGTACACCCCGAAAATCACTGTGCTCTCCCCACTGAGGATAGATACAGTAGTAGTGTAGGCCAGGCGCCATACAATGCATATGCTTCAAGCAAAGATAAAACAGCATTTACTTAGACTGAAACAGGAAAATAATATTTGCACACAAGGTGAAAAACTGGGCACAGACTGTGTGGGTCCATCTTCTCTTGGGAAGGAAATTTCCCAAGCGCAGGCCCAGTGTTATGCAGCCAAGTGGGGACCAAAAGACTGCATGTCTGTGGATACTGTTTTTCTCAAGAGAAAGTCTGATGTAAATCCACTGCTTTTCTCTTGTAAATGACTTTTTATAACTGTCATTGGGTTTTTAGGATTATTTTATTAATTAGAATTTTCTGATTATTTTGTATTTTTCATGTTAGTCATTCGGTACAACTTTTCAAAATCAGCATATGTCCTTTAACATTGAACCTTTATTTCTATAATTTTTTTTTCTCTCAGTATTTTCTGTTCTTGCTTCTAGAACCTCCTATTAATTAGATTTTGAAACTTTGGATCACATTTTTTTGCATTTCTCATTTTATCTTTTTATTCAGCTTTTCAACAAATTACCTCAATTTTATTTGGCAACTTTTTGTATTTATAACTATGTGTGTGTGTGTGTGTGTGTGCGTTTACTATATGTATGTATCTATACATATTTGTGTATATGTTGTCAGCATGTGTTTATGTGCATATATATTATGTAGGTATATGTACACATATAGGTAATACATTTTTCAAGGGTAAAAATCAGCTTAGGTAGCTATCGGTTGAAAAGTCTATAGACAAATTATATTACATGCATTCCCTATACACATATCAACATATATCAAGTTCAAGAAACGAATGCTGAGAGAAAAATAAAGAAAAATATTGAAATCATTCATTATCTAAAACATATATAAACAAAATAATCATGTTGCTGGAAGTGAAAGAATGCAAAGGTTTATGTGAATAAAAGGGAAAATTTCAGTAAATTAAAAAAAGTCCTTCTATGTTCCAATGATGCAACTCTCTCTCTCTCTGTGGTCCAAATAATAAAATGAACCTTACTGACATATTAACTTGTGTTTGATAAATCTGTCACTGTTGGGTTGAAGTGAACACATCAGTGTTGCTAAGAAATTTCTCAGAGCAATTTTTAAGTAATTGTGATCATTTGGGTTCATTTTGCTTGGAAGTTCTAAAAGCATAGCTTTAAATATCTATGAATATTTTTCTACCAATTAAGTTTTTATATTTTAAGTCATTTCATACAATTCAGTTCATGTGTTTCAAATTTATTTTTTCTTATTTAATATGGAACTATTGCATATTAGATTCAAAGAATCTAATATAGGATCTAATAGGAGTGGCTGAGTAATGTATTATTAGAAATATACAGATTAAATTGAATAGTCATTCTTCATTAACTATATGATTGTATTTATATGTTATTATCATTATATGTATATATATATATTTTAAAAAAACAAAAAACATATTGTATTTCTGAAGTTCCCTCATAGACATTCCCGAACTCCTACTTTATCAGGAATTTCACATATTGGTTGAAGTAAAAGGAGACCCTTTTTAATTCAATATATTCTATTTTCTCTTTAATCATAGTGAATATTTTTTTTTAAAGACACAAACACATATCCACAGCAACAATGACATCAGCCAAAGCACCAAACCCCATATGACTGAGAAAATGTAATTCTCTATATTGGTGTTTTACATCAGACTTCAGAACTCAGATCTCAGTCTTCCGCTACCCTATCCAAGAGATATAAAGGTAGGTGAAGAATTTTAGCAATTCAAAATTCAGCGAGAAACAGATGAAGAGGGACAGGAGCTCAAACACTACTTATGTTTCTCTTATTATTAATCCTGTCGTTTGCTGTGTATAATGTGCACACACGTTTTTGGCCCAAACTTTCAGGAAAAAAAAATCTTTCATTTTTTAAAATTCAATTATTTATTTATTTATATTTAGATGTAAATATATTTTTTGTATTATAAAGGAATTTTACAATTTATTTTTGAACATATTATGGTACAAGAAATTTTATGTAACAAGTAATTACAAAATACAAGAACAGATACAAGTTACAAGAACTTTCAAAAATAATTAAAAGTATTTATATAGATATGGAATTAGCACTACCTATATATAATGCACACCCTTATTTTTCCTCTCAAAAATTTGGGTAAAACAGTGAGCATTATACACAACAAAATACAGTATCACTAGAATGTCATCATTCCACTGGTAGGTTTCCTAAAGCTCTACGCAGAAATTATTTTGAGAAAAGCCACTCATGCCTGTTGCAGCAGTACACATGCTAAAACTAGGATGATACAGAGAAGCTTAACATGGTCCCTGTTAATAAAAACATGGAATTTTAGGGTTGCATATTTTTAGTTGTTTTTTATTTTGTCAAAAGTTTTGGTTAAGGTAATAATTTTTTTTAAAAAACAGTGCTGGTTATTGAACAACATTGTGAAGGTAATTAATGCCATGGAATTTGCACTTCAAATTGTTAAAATAGCAAATTTTATAAGATATATAATAAATATTTTTAAAATACCATGCAAACAACCCTGACCTGGGGACTCAGTTGGAGCATCATCTCATACACCAAAGGTCGCAGGTTTCATCCCTGGTCAGGGCACATACCTAGGTTGTGCGTATGACAGGCAACTGATCAATGTTTCTCTCTCACATCAGTGTTTCTCTCATTCTCTGTCCCTTCCTCTCAAAAATCAACAAAAATATACTCAGGTGAAGATTTTAAAAATAATAAGATAAAATAAGTTATCATAGAATAAGCTTACAAAAACAAAGTATAGTTAATTTTACAGGGTTCATTTCACTGATTCTCCTTAATCTGAAAAGGGAAAACTATAAGTTAATTAGAAGGGCAAGAATATAAAATTGTAGTTATTATTTTTTTCCTATTTTAAGGCTGAACAACAAATACAACAGTTTTGCACATGAAATACCTTAAAACATAAATAATTCATATATAATGAGAGCCATGGTAAGACATGAGCATATTAGTAAAAAAGAAAGGTCTTAGCCTGTGTATATAAATGGGTGGTTCTGGAGGAAAGATAAGAGGGAGAAATAAGTCCCTTTGGTCGATGTGATCCTGCCCATATTAGGTTCTGAACATCCTCAGCACCTTGCCACCAGTCAGCACAGAAGCTTGTCACTTTGTTTTGAGTGAAGAAGGAATCTGATTAGTTCCCTTCTCAGAACTTTTACTCTTCCTGCGCTGTTTCTCCTCTTTTATTTAGCGTTTCTCTTTCTTTCTTTCTGCCAATGTGATTTTTTCTCCCCCCCTTTCCCCAAAAATACATTTATTGTTTATATACAAACTGTTTTGCAATTTCATTTGCTGGTATATTTAAAATTTATTTATAAATCTCTTGCCATTTTGCTAAAAATATCCTCTCACCATTTTCCTGTGTCTTACTCATTTACTAAAAAGCCTAAATATCTTTTACTTCATTTGGTATTTACAAAAATGAATTTTTACATGTTAGTATCTCTTAATTTTTGTCTCAAATAATTCTAGAACTGTTCTGTCTAAAGAATATAAACATAAATATGTTTCTTAAACATACATGATTGTATTTTTTTGAACTGCTTTACAGAAAATTCTCAAACCCATCAGAAGATTCCAGATTTAGCATAATAATCACTTACTGCTCTGTGACCTAAAAAATGCAAACCTAAATAAAATTCATTTTGTATCTGCTGAATTAGCTGAACCGCTACCGATTCTATGACAATATTATAGCATATGTAGTCATCGCACAAACACAGCATTTGAAGAACTAAGCTTTTGTTCACACTTGCCTGTATTTAGATCTTTCAAACTTACGTTTTTTTTTTTCCTTTTTATTGGATTCATTGAGCTGACACTGGTTAAGAAATTACAGTTTCCAAGTGCACAAGTCTACAACGTATCATCTGTATACTATAGTGTGTGCTCACCACCCAAGTCTCCATACATCGCCATCTGTTCTCCCCTGCCCTTCTCCACCTCACACCCCCCCTCAGCAATCCCCACTGGTGTCTGTGTCCACGAGATTTTCTTTTTTCTCTTTCTGCCCCTCCCCCACCCCTCCATCACCCCCACAACAGCTGTCTGCGTGCTCTCTGTCTATGAGTCTGTCTCTATTTAGCTTGATAGTTCATTTTGTTCATTAGATTCCACATATGAGTGAAATTTAACTTTTTAAAGTACAGTGTAGGTTTACTAATAATACCATATACTTGACATAACTACTTTAGTTAGCTTGAGAAATAACAAATCTTTAAAATCATTATATAAACTAGGGAAAATAATTATTGTAAATATTATTTTTAGAATTTAGTAATTAGAGTAAGTGGACAGAATATTGGGAGATTAAACATATGAGAAAACATGAAATATTCATTGAAATAAAATGAAATTATAACAAGAAAGTGTCTGCAGAGTACACTTTTCTATACTACCTAAGATTTGCTGGTCTTTTGTATTTTCATTTTTTACTCTTGCCCCTCAAAGAAAAAAAAGATATTTCAATTCATCTACTGATGACAGGGGCTACTTGTGTCTGGTGAATTTCCTTATCGCTTTGATTGCTACGTCGTTCCATTCCACCGCTGGGGTTGCCCTCCTCCCGCCGAGCCCACTTCCTCCTGTAGTCCAGCCACTCTGCTCTGTGCTCTGACTCCATCGTCGTCGCTTTGCAGCCGCTTGCACGTTACATAATGACATGAAAGTCTATCATGTTGAAGAAAGAATATTCGTTGTTGCTTTAATGTAAGTGAATATATGTTTTCAGTGTTGCATATACAGAAATAATGTATGGTAAAGTATAAAATTAGTTTTTATTAAGTAGAAAATTTAAATGGGAGCCCAGAAAATAGAAAAGTGCCATCACTAATAGATGTAAGTCTGTATTTTACTTGGTGTTCATTTTCCTTCAATGTTTATAGAAAACATTACATATGTACCATTTTTGCTTTGTAAAGTTGCCCCAAATTATTTATACAAATTTACATATGTATAACCTTTTATGTGTTTGAGGTATGTATGGGTTTCAGGAATTCAAAGATATTTGTCTATCTTATTACCTTTATTGAGCGAGATAAGGTAAGATTGTGTTACTGTTCCAGGGAATGTGTTTTCTTATGATGTGATTTTTTGTGAGCTTGATTATCTAAGTTAGTTTGTCAACACAATATAATGAACACTTATTTTCTGCTAAGCATAATCTGGGAGACTTTCAAATATATTTTTATGGTAAAGGGGATTTTATAATTTCTCATATCCCTATGAACACTTGGAAGTGTAAAGTACGAGAGAGGACCAAAAAAACAGAACTTTTTTTTTTAAACTCTCTATACTTACACGTTTAAACTTCAGTCACCTTCAAAGTATTCTCTGTTTGATGAAATACACATATCCAAACATTTTTTCCGCTGCTGAGAACAGTTTTGAACTTGTTGATTTTGATGTCTTTTAGTGCTTCTGCCATTTTTTGTTTCACCTCCTATGTACTGGCAAAATGTTTCCCTTTGAGGACTTTTCCCATCCAGGGGGAAAAAAAAAAGGTTGCTCAGAGTGATATCAGGTGAATAGGGCATTTGGGGCACATAGATTGTACCTTTTTTGGTCAAAAACTGCTGAACATTCAGCACAGTATGGGCAGGTGTGCTCAAAAATCATACATAATGAAATGGGCCATTGTGCTGTTCAAAAAAATTCACTGAGCTAAACACAGCCTCTCACAACACCACCAGCTGGTGCACTGGTACAGATGGGTTCCTAGAACACTCACCTAGCTGGGGAAGCCTGTACTACAAGTGGCCCAACCTCCAGAAGGTACTTCCATTTTTTTTTGGGGGGGGGGGCTTTGATTCTAATTTGTCAATGATTGTAGTATAAAATGATATCCCAGCATTGCTTTATTCTGCATTTTAAATGCCAATGATTTTGAGCATTGCTTTTTGACTCTTTGTTTCCTATTCCGTAAATGGCCTATACTCATGTTCTCTTACAGTTTTGGAAACTTTGTTGTGAACTCAAGACATGATTTGTATATTCTAAACAGTATATTTTTGCTATTAAAATAGTCAAATCTTCCCATTACTTTAAAATACATATAAATTCCATGAAATCCCAACTCCAGTGTTGTTTCTTTTTTTGATAAACTTCAAAAATACTCTAATATGTGTAAAGAGGTATAAACATGCCCATATAAGGAGCCTGAACACTTTTTTAAAAAACAAAGATAAAAGAAAGGTAAACTAGGATATAGTCTTGTGTTTTTAAATTTGTCATGACTAAGAACACACAGATACACCACTTGAAAGAACAGAGAGATAGAAATAGATGATATATATATATATATATATATATATATATAGCCATTTCCCATACAAAAAGTGTTACCATAATCGTTGGGGAAAGATGGAGATTTGAGTAGATTACATCAGGAAACCTTACTCTTCTTATAGAGAATAAAAACTTTAGTCAAACATGACATACACAAACAGAACCTAGATGTATTGAATATGTAATTTCAAAGGTTAAACTATAAAGTTATCAAAGGAAAATTATGAAATACTTTATTGTATGCTAGGGGCAAAAAAAGAAACTTCTTGGCTAAAACTTTCACAGAGTGAATGACAAGGCAAGAATTGATAAAATTACTTACATTAAAACAAAAGATTTCTCTTTATACAGGACATTTTGTCATTTACAATTTTATGCACTACTAATATAGAATGGAAAATACATATTTAAAATGTGATACCACTTAAAAAAACAAAAGCACAGTGTCTAGAAAGAAATTAAATATGTAAAGGAGTTTATGAAGGATGGGCCCAGTATTTTAAAGATTTTTCCTTTTCATCTGATCACTAAGTTATTTTAATCATTCACAACTTTGTAAGGAGGGGATAAAAAATCCTTTCTGAAGAACTTTTACCCAAGAATATATAAATGCTTTAAGAAGAAAAATAAAGAAGAGGGACTTGTCCAAATAATTATTAAGAATTGTAATAATGCTAAAATTATTAAGATAGCATATATTGAGATAGAGATATAAAATTGACTAATTCAATATAGTGGAGGCCCTAGAATTTATTCAATATACATACAGAAATGTGATTAATGAGAAGTGAAGGGATTAGAAGTTAAATATTAAAGAAGTTACTATAATTTTAAATATATATTCTATTTTTATGGTATACATCAACTTATAAAACCATTTTGTTGGATGACTGGTAGATATAGCTAAGCAAAAATTCAGTAACAAATGTAACTCATGGTTCATCATTACTGCATAATTATTAAATTGTTCTTATATCTCAGCAAACTGATACTATAAAATCTGTTTAAGGCTCATTCCTTTAAATAGCCTTAATAATTTGAGGAGAAGATCAAAGGAGAGTGGATGAACTCTGGTACTGTTTGGTTTTTCATTCAGATATAAAATGAAGTATTATCTGCCATTTTGAATGTGAGCCATGCATATCAAGAGGACTTACAAATTTCCAACCTACTCTTTTCTTTGTGTCTATTCTCTTGTGCGATCAGGCAAGTGACCCTCACACTAGATAAGTATAAAATATTAAGATTATAAATTATATTTCTTTATCAGGCTACTAAATTATGGACACTTTAATTACATAGTAATTACATACTAATATACAACTATAGTGCCATTCTGAATTCTAAGGATTATGGTAAAACAGTGAGAAACAAAACAAATCACTGCCTCTATGGGTTAACATTCTAGTTGGTGAAATGATAATCAAGCTAAATATGTAGGAGTTATCTAGTATCATAACTAATTATGCCAAAAGTAACTTAAAACATTTATTATATCAATTTCTAAGGTTTACAAATCCAGGTGCCGCTATTCAAGGTGTTTCTAACCCAGGGTCTCTCATAAAGTTGCCAGCAATCTTTCATTCACAGGCGCCCTCAGAGATCCGAAGTTCCACTAACAAGCTCCTTCATGTGACCATTGGCTATTGGTTGGGGACATCCTTCCTTGCCATAGGGTTACCCACAAAACAGCAATTCGCTTCCCCCAAAGTGAGAGGTGGAAGCCATCTTTTTGAAAGCCAATCTCAGAAGTGGCATCCTGTAGTGTGCATCATACTGCAGTTCTTAGAAGTGAATCAGTGAGCACTGCTCACATTTAAAGTAGAGGGGATCGCACAAGGTTCTGAGGTAAGGATGATTGGGGGCGTTTTAGAGGTTGGTTCTTGCAGTAAGTAAATAAATAGTGATAAGGGCTACGAAGAAAAGTAGTTCAGAGGAGATAAGTTTCAGGAGAAAAAGTTGAAATTTTAGACAGGATGAGAAAGCTGCACTGACAATGACAGTTGGGAAAATTAAAGGGAAAGTGACAAATGTGAATATGTGAGGCAAGACCATTCCAGAATGAGAAAATGGCAAATGAAGAGATCCTTATATGTATCAAATCAGTACCAAAAATGAAAATAAAAATTAGTACATAATGAGCAAATTAAAATTGGCCCTCTTATTCATTAGGCTGGGATATCAGACAAGGCCAGTTCAGTGCTAACATGAAACATGTCACTGAGGATATGCCAGGGTTTTAAAGTGTCAAAACAACCCTCTTCTTAATCACTGAAAACTTTGTCACCTGAAAGTCATACTATCAGAAACACTGTGGTTTGCAAGCATATTGCTAAGAATAAAACATGCCACAATTATGTGAGTATGTAAGTCATTATTATATAGAGTGGCAGCATCCATTTTCAATCCAGGTGCAGAGATGCAGATAATGGTTTTCTGCATACAGTATTTCACATTTAAATTAACTTTGTAGTTTCCATACAAACCGGATCCTGGGTCCACTTTTCAATTCAGACCTCATAGTGACAATCCCTTTAGGCAAAGCCCAGCTTTGTTTTCAGCCTATCACCCTGCTTCATTAGATTTCATCCAAATGCCACTTGTCCCAAATCCTATAATACCTCTTTCTTTTTCTTTGTGGAGACTTCTCCTAGTTCTTACAGTGTGCAGTCTTTCTCACTGAGATAGGTCCATAAACATGGCTTTGTGGGACTACAGGCTTGTTCTTACTGGTTTTACATTGATTGGGCATGAAAAGTAAGGCATATCCAGAAAATGAAGGGGAGACAGCAGTAAAGTAGGACAGTGATATACATTTTACCTCTCTTGGAGTAATAAAAGAGGTACTCAAATGAGGTATACTTTTACATTGCTAGCATTACACAGCTAACATCACTGAATCTCATTGGAGACAATTGATAAAAGTAACAGAAAGGCATGGTTGGAGATTTTTTGGGTGAATAACAGACAAGAAGTAGATTTTCTGCCTTGGATACAAGGTGGGATTGAGATGAATTCAAAGTGCCATTTGCTTTCTCAAGGAAAATTCTACACTAATGAAGGGGTATTTGTGATTTGAAGACATCTTACGGAGCTAAGAGTAGTATTACCAGGATAGACTTCTGTCCTTTCTTTCTAAAAGAGATAAATGTGTAACCAATAGGTGAAAGAATTCAATGCTGAGTATGGGTGTGGGCAGAAATCATTAAACTGAGTCATACTTCTGGTGGCCGGTCTTTGCTCTGGTTTCCTGATTGGGTGGAGCTAATCTATAATGGACTGAGTATTTGGATGATCCCATCCACCCCCCTACCAGGATGAAACAACAGTTTGGAAAAGGATGTTTATAGAGAAAACAAAAATTTCCCTCAGGAGCTCTTCTTCAAACTTTCATCTTTTTCAAATGGGGCAGAGCATGTTATTAAGTCAATTTAGAAGAACCCTGTAGACATAGACTCTAACCTAAAAGCAATTAACACTTTATTTCATAATTATTATTCTATTTATTTGGTTCCTGTATCTATGTCTAAATTAATATGTGTTTGTGTGGGAAGCATTGACACTATAAGCCCTGGCAGTATGCTCTAGCCACTATCTAATTTTTCTGTTCCTTGTCCAAATATCTGGAAAAGGTTACCTACATGTGCCACTTCCACTTTCTCACTTCTCTGGCAATATATTCCAATTTAGCTTTTATTACCAAAACTCTACTGAACTTTTTTTTTTTTTAAAGTTTAGAGTATCTCCATGTTTCTAAGCTTTCTTACCCAAACTGTCAGCATTTGAAAACTTTAGCCATTGTTTTCTTTGTGATATGCTTTATTTTCTTAGCTTCTATAAACTTCATCAACATATCTCAGTTTATTTTATTTATGTTTTCTCCTTTACCCAGACTGCAAAATCTAAAATTTGACATCTCTAGGTTTGGTTCTCAGTCTGTCTTATCTTGCACTCCCAGAGAGTCTTATCTAGTCCTATGATCTTAACCTTAAAGGCAGTTTACACACACACATTCCTTAAATTTTTTTATCCAGTCCTTTGTTTCAGAAGCTCCATCAGACTTAAAATCCATTAAACATCTACTTGACACTTTTGTCTACACAAATTGTCTATACAAAACCTCGGGTTTATGATTTTCAAAGTTCACTATCTGCATCCTCCCCCAAAGCTGCTCACATTTCAGTTTCCTCCTTCATATTACATAGTATCCCAGTCCATCAGATCTTCCATTCCCAACTCAGAAGTCACTTTTCCTTTGTTTCCTGCCCTGATGACTCACCACCCTTACCCACATTCAGTCCCTGTACTACTGAGATTCTATAAATTTATTTCAAACTGTCATCAACTCAGTTTTGAAAAGTATAATAAACACCTATCAGATCAATTTCCAGTGATTATTTCCCTCCAGACAATCATATTCATTAAGCTAAAAATGTTCTGATCTAATATGATTATATTTGAATTCATATGATAACTCTGTAAGGTCTACTCTTTTTTATCTAATAATCCATTTTCCATAAATTAGAGTGATCTTTTTATAAAGAGAGAAGTAAATCTTGCCTTTCTCCTCTTAAAAAATCATCCCCAAACTTATCGGTATTAATGGATATTTTATGATAATTTAGCATTAAATTTGCAGTTCTCCAAAACATGACCCGACTTCCTTTCGTCATCAATTTCATCAGCACTCAGTCTCTAACCTATGTGCCAGCAACTTCTTAGAATTGCTACCAATAAGTTGAATCTTTCCTAATATTGTTTCTTCGAATCTCTGTCCTTTTATCTCAATGAGAAAAAATATAAACCAAGGATCTCAAGACCTAATTCAAAAGATAACTCTTTAGTAAAGAATCCTTCTTTCTTTTTTTTTCAGTGTAAAATTGTATATTTAGAATTAGACAACTGGACAAAGCTTAGATGATCTCAATTTTATTGGCGACATTAAAAGCAAGATCGTTGGGAGCCAGTCTAGCATATGCCTTCTCTTCATCAGGCCTGATCAAGGTGTTGACCTTGGCCACATCAATGTCATAGAGCTTCTTCACAGCCTGTCTGATCTGGCACTTGTTGGCCTTGACATCCACGATGAACATAAGTGTGTTGTCTTCTGTCTTCTTCATGGCTGACTAGGTGGTCAGGGAGAACTTGATGATGGTGCAGTGGTCAGGCTTTATTCTCCTGGGGGCACTTTTCTGAAGATATTTAGGTTGCCTTCTGACGCTCAGTGTCTTCAGTGCGGGAAGGTGGGTGATGTACTATTTAATAGCCCTGGATGCCTTTCAGCACTGCTTTCTTTGCCTTCAAATCCTTTGCTTTGGGGGGATGTGAGCCTTCTTTCTTCATTTTTGGCACCATCTTTACTGAAAAGAAAAACAAACCTTTCTCTTCTATAATCTCTTTTTGTTGATACCCTTTCATAGCTCATATGATTTATAAACAGATGAGTTTGTATCTACCATTTGTATGTTTCTATTTCTTTTGGCTCCCTCATATTATAATACTTAACAATTTACATATACTCAGGTCCCAGCAAAATGCCTGTTCAAAGGTGCACATTTTAGGACTGTTGATTCAATCACAGTGAGATAATACTGATTACCAACTAATAAGAGATTGATAAAGTTGGGTAATGTAGTCTTGAGATTTTGTACTCATTAAATGCCTTTATCAACTCTTCTCTTTTTTTAATTTTGAGTGCTTATATACCCCAAATGCTCCTGTGGTAAATAAGTAACAAAAATTCCAATACAGGTTAGACAATAACTCTGAAATCATTTTCATAATATTTTTTTCATGTATTCAATAGTGCAGCTATCATTAGTAAAGAGGGCATTTGAAATAGTACTATTTACTTCCTTTGTATGTCAAACATGCTGAAATTTGGGAATTAATCTCTGCTGCTTAGAACCATGACAAACATTCCCAATGAAGTCACACTGTACATGAATAAGACATAGATTACTCAGAATTCATGAAGTAAACACATGCTATTGTTGATATTAATATTGTTATTATTATTCTAGTAGAATTTCCAAACATCACTTAATCTGCAGCATACAGTTGAATAAAAAGGCCTAACATGTTTTCCTTCCACTGACCACAAGTTTTCATTCCATACAGCATATTCAGAAACTGCACATCTCTAACTCACTCCCTAAATATACTGGCTCTGCTCAAGAAACTGGAAGGTGTATCTCTGTAAAACGTGGTCTGGTTAGCATTCATGAGTTGCCCAGTCAGGACTATGGTAATGAAATGAAACAAAATAAGAAAAACAAATAAATTATGCATTTACACCCTTTAAAAGTTTAATAGTGGAAATTTGATGCTCTAGTGTGAGCCAAAAGAAAAGTGAAAATCTGTATAGTTAGAAATGCCAGAGTTCCCCATGCATTAAATGGCCTGAGGGCTGTGCTTACGATGCGTCACTTAACCAGTCACCCCTGAAGTGGCTTACTAATTAATCATGCAATGGCCTCAGTCTGGGTGGGACACAGCCTATTGCCAAACGAACTCAGGTTCTTTACTTTTACTTTTTCCCTTGCATCGTTTCCACTGTTCTCATACTCTCTCATTCTAATAGGAGTAACGCCCCCCTCCCCCCAACTGAATACAAACACTATTCCTCCAAATGATTCTCCATAAGGCTTGGTCAAATATCTTTTGTGAGAGAGACTTTTAATACATTTTATAACATTTAGCTGAATTCTGAGGGAAAGAAAGTAAGAAAACTCTCCTCCACAAGGATTTCATTCAGCCCACTTTTAAACTTGATCCATAATTTGATCGAATGCTCTTGGGCACTATTAAATAGTAATAATGAACTTCACCTAAAGCCCTTAGTAATTTTGTTCCACATTTCCTTCTCTAATTATCCACTATTCCCTATTTATTATTACTTCATTCTCTGCCTTGAGGCCACCTAAAAATACTAAGAATGATAAATTAAACAATACATTTGGCACCAAGTTAACCTGTGGGGAGGGTTATAATTTAATGGATTGTCTTCTGAATTAATTATTTCTGAATTATTTAATTGCAGTTTCTAAATAAATTTCTTATAATACGTGACATTAGAACTTTTAGGATATTTTAAAAATTATTGTAACAATCAAAGGTGTATCACTAACTATTTAGCTAAATTTTACATTAATTTTATTTTACCTGTATAGAGATTGACTGGCTATATTTTTATTAATCAGCATTGTCTTCTATAGAAGTTTAACAATATTTTCTTTAGTATCTCACCAGTGCAGACATTAAATCCTTGTCACTTTGAAGCCAGTACCTTTTTCCCCTTAAGTAACAATAGTCATTGACTTTGAAATCTTATCACTACATACACATAGTGTTTAGACCAATTACTACTTCAGAGAACATGATGGTCCTTCATATACTATGTACTTACCCCCTTCAGTCTCATTAAAGTTCTATGAAAACCAATTTCTGATTCTCTGAGCTAAAAATCTCCTCATTTTATATGGAAAATTAGTCATGTAGAAGGCTTCACATTGTAATGGCAACCATAGTACTCGTGGTGTGAAATTTAACACATATTGCACAATAGTTTTTGGTTTTTCTATTTGAGAAGCAGAACTCTTAGGGAAGTTCCATGGAATGCTGATAAACAGAAACTTCTCAACCGTTTATCAGCAGCAGCAGGACCAGAAAAACTGGAACAGCTGATCTGGTCTTAACCTCTGGAATTTTCCCAAATTAATTACCTACTATATCCAGCGCACAAAAGCCTTCTCAGATTTCACATATGAATGGCTTCAGTGGCGGTCCAGAGCTCTCTACAGTCTCCTCTAATACTTTGAACTGCCGGACAGCTGCTTTTTAATGCTTTAGAAAGCTCAGTGGTAGAAAGAAAGTTTTCACTGACTGTTAGGATATTATTCAACTGTAAAGTCTTGTTTCAAAAGTGTATCGAGTCTTTTTATATATGATATTCTTTTCTTTTACATATTGTTTAATCTTAACTACAAAAGTAGATTAAGTTCATTATGTGGGAGTAGTCATGGACCGGTTTTATGGTTGCACCTAGAGTAACATATAGCTCACCTAGAATAATATGCAGTTCTTGAATGTCTCAAAAATACTGACAAGTGCTGCAGAAATAAGGAAAAGGGAATTTTCATACAATACAGGTAGTGAGTATTAACTACAAGGACTTTGGAATACTATTTGACATAATTTATTAAATTTAAACATGCATGCACTCAAATGACCTAACAGTTTTATAAATATGTGTGGTGGTTACACAAATGTGTTTATTCTGCTCATTCAATTGCACGTTCGTGATTCGTTCACTCTTCTATATGTCCGTAGTGCCTCAATTAAAATAGTAAAACATTTTAAATTGACATATTATAAACACATAAGTGAAATAATATATGTTTTCTTGACCACTACCATGACCACTCCCTCAGTTATCTACCTCGTGGTCCTCAATTCGATTCATCTGTTTTCCTCATTTGTTCATCCAAACTGCTATGAATCATTTAACTGTCAGTTTTAAAATATGTTTTATAATTTCATTAATATGATCTGCTTTGATCTTCATTATCATTACTATTGTCCTAATGAAGATCCTCCCCAATTCAAGCTTAAACAATTGAACTCCTTAGGATTAGTCTCATGGACTTAAATTTATAGTACTGTCTTAGTTTTCCTGAGCCACTGCTTTAAATATTTGGCACTTATGATCAAGTAATTTCTTTAGTGAATTCAATCCCTTATAAGAGTGTGATTAAATTCTTTTAACTTTGGAGGCTGTCCACTTTCTAACCCTTATAATTTTATTACTTACTTAGGTTTTCTATACAATGTGTTTTCTTAAGAAAGACTTCCATCCTTTATTTATACTTTATCGAAAATATGTTCTCATGAAGTTTCTTTCTTATTCTAGATGTTCTTTTCATCCCTTCCCTTCCCCTTTTTCCTCTTTTTTCCTTTTTTGTATTTATTCAAACTTTAACTGTTGTCCAAATATATCTTGGTTTCAATTACTTTATAAAGTTATATTTGATTACATCGGATCAGTTGATCTCCCCTTCTTTTGTGCCACTTCTTCCATTTTTTACAGAATGCAGATATATGATTAACGACATGCTCACTTATTTATATAGATTCTAGTAATATTATGTGCCAGGTTCTGCACTTAATAATATACATGTGGAGATGTGTAGAAAAGTTCTATCCCTGTTCTCCAGAATGCAGATAAAAGTATAAATAAAATTAAGAAACTATACCTAGAGTAAGAGAGGGGACCCCCCAAAAAGATGGAAGTATCTTCCGGAGGGTGGGCCACTTGTAGTACAGGTTTCCCCCACTAAGTGAGTGTCCTAGGAACCCATCTGTATCAGCACACCAGCTGGCACTGTTGTGAGAGGCTGCCTTCAGCTTCAGTGAATTTTTTTAAGACTCTTTCAATGCAGTTGCCCATTTCATCATGGGTGATTTACAAGTATACCTGTCCACACTGTATTGAGTATTCAGTAGTTTTTGACAAAAACTTGCATGATCTCTTTACCTCACCCTCCCTATTCATCAGATCTTGCACCTAGTGAATTTTTTTGGTTTCCCCAGGTGAAAAAAGTCCTCAAAAGGATTTGGCAATGTGGAAGAGGTGAAAAAAAAAATGGTAGAAGCACTAAAAGGCATCAAAATAGATCAGTTCAAAAACTGTTGTGAGCAGTGAAAAAAAATCTCAGTTTGTGTATTTCATCAAATGGAGAGTATTTTGAAGGTGACTGACATTTAAACATGTATGAATAAATATACATTTTAATAAATAAATTCCATTTTTGCCCCCCACCTTGTATACTGGAGCGCTAAAATTTGTTGTTTTTTTGAATATTATAAAACAATAACTAAATTAATATAATTATTTCATATTAACAGTATGATATTTCTTAGAGCATTGTGAGGTTCACAGAGGGGACTCTCATCCGAGTTTGGTGAGCAGGGATAAGCTTTACATTGGTTTCATTGAGGGGTCATCATTGCAGTCACCACATTTAGTATGTGGTTGATATTTTCAAACATACTTGGTAAGATTTTGATGATTATATATTTATTTCATCATTTTTGAATATATATCAAAATCTATTTGGACGTTTTCAAGCATAGTTGGTACTCAACAGATTTTTTTAATGATTACATTGTAGTGGTAAGATTGAATTGGAGTGGAAATGAATACAGACCTGAGTCAGGCAACCTCTATTGCTTGTCTTCTAGCTTCATGCCTTGAAATTCCCTTGAATAGATATAATAATACTATTATATGTACAAAATATATATGCAAATGCAGGTGTGTTTTTGGTAGCAGTATTGCTATACTATTTTGCCTTCCATTATATACATAAGTATAAATAAATGTATGATGTTGCAACAATGTAATTGTTCTTAATTTGATCCATTTAAATGAGAAACTCTAGTCAGGAAATTCACACTGTAACTAAGAGGTCGTAAGTTCTCCCCAAATTGTCATTATCAATATTTTTATGGTTGATTTGGCCAACACATTTATTCTATGTTTTATTTAGATTAATAGTAAACTCTAATTTCTGGTAACTACAAATACAGAGAGCAAGATTAGAGGTTCATAGCTTTTAATTCGTTGTTTTTTATTTTTATTGACCTGCTTAAACTTTTCTTTTTAAGGATTTTATTTATTTATTTTTAGAGGGTAGAAGGGAAGGAGAATAAGAGAAATAAAACATTGATCTGTGAGAGAAACATTGATTGGTTGCACTGAACCAGGGACCTGGCCTGCAGCCCAGGCATGTACCCTGACTGGGAATTGGATTAGCAACCTTTTGGGTTGCAGGATTATGCCCAATTTACTGAGTGACACCAATCAAGGCTAACTTTTTTCTTTTTAACTAAAGGAAAGATTTGCTAACTCTTAAGCCTTAATATAATGAGTGGGGCTACACAATCACAATGAGTGGTTAATACTAGTCAGAGTAAGCAGCTGATGCTTATAAATGATTTGCGTGCAAGTCATGTATATACATCCATAAATCAGGTGAATTATTTTTCATTTTTATTATATTTTATCCATTACCATGCATTCCCCCTATATCGTCTTCCACCTCCATTCACCCCATCCCCTCAACAATTAGTACATTGTTGTTCATATCCATCTACTTTTTCAAGTATATTTTATTCATTATTCTATGACAGTTGTCCCAAATTTTCCCCCTTGGGCCCCCTCTGCTTGGTACTGCCCTTCTCTCCATTAATCCCCCCCTTAGTTTATGTCCATGGGTTGTACATATAAATACTTTGGCTTCTCCATTACCTATACTGTTTTTAACATACCCCTATCTATTTTGTATCTAATTTGTACTTTTTTTTTTTGAGTGGGGGGAAGGGAGGGAGAGAAACATCACTGTGCAGTTGCCTCATGAGCTCCCCCTACTGGGGACCTACCTGCAACCCAGGCATATGCCCTGACTGGGAATTGAACCAGCGACCTTTTGGTTTGCAGGCCAGCACTCAATCCACTGAGCACCACCAGCCAGGGCCTAATATTTTCATCCCTGCACTTTTTCCCCCATTCTCCCCCTTCTCTCTCCCCACAGATAACCCTCCAACTGATCTCCATATCTATAATTCTGTTCCTGTTCTAGTTGTTTGCTTAGTTTTTGTTTTTTTTAGATACAATTTTTGATAGTTGTGCATTTGTTGCCACTTTAATATTCATAGTTTCAATCCTTTTATTTTTCTTAAATAAGTCACTTTAACATTTCATATAAGAAGGGCTAGGTGATGATGAACTCCTTTAACTTTACCTTGTCTAGGAAGCACTTTATCTGCCCTTCCATTCTAAATGATAGCTTTCCTGGATACAGTAATATTGGATATAGGTCCTGCCTTTCCATCACTTTGAATACTTCTTGCCAGTCCCTTCTTGCCTGCAACTTTTCTTTTGAGACATCAGCTGATAGTCTAATGGGAACTCCTTTGTAGGTAACTGTCTCATTTTCTCCTGCTGCTTTTAAGATTCTCTCTTTATCTTCAACCTTTGGAATTTTAATTATGATGTGTTTTGGTGTAGTCGTCTTTGGGTCCAACTTGTTTGGGATTCCCTGTGCTTCCTGGACTTGTTTTGTTTTGTTTTTTAATTCTTGTTTCTTCATTATGTTCTGGCTGGCTGTTTATTTCTTCCTTATGTTTCAAATTGTTAATTTGAACCCCAGCTTCCTTCCCTTCACTGTTGGTTCCCTGTGGATACTCTTTATTTCACTTAGTGTAGCCTTCATTTCTTCCCTTATGCTGTTGCCATACTCAATGAGTTCTCTGAGCATCCTGATCACCAGCGTTTTGAACTCTGTATCTGATAGGTTGGTTATCTGTTTCCTTTACTTCTTTTTCTGGGATTTTGTTCTCTTCTTTCATTTGAGCCATATTTCTTAGTCTCCTGAATTTGGCAGGCTCCCTGTGTTTGTTTCTATGTATTAGGTAGAGCTGCTTTGACTCTGGTCTTAGCACACCTATTAAGTTTTCCAGCTCAGAACTTTAGGTATTTGCCAGGGTGGGACAACCTGCTTCACCATTTTATGTCTCTGCACGTGTGGAAAGTGTCAGAGAGGGGTGACGCCGCTGCCTGGCTGCTGGAGGCTTTCTCAGCACTCACCCTCCTTTCAGTTGCTTCATTCCTTTCGGGTATGTGACTGGCAACCTTCTTGCTATTGCCCTGTATTGGTTCCCAGAGTGGGTGGGTTTGTGTACATTCTAGGACCAAGGGGGCCCTTTAAATGGACTCTTCTGAGAGACTGGGAGTTACTTCCACTGCCCCAACTACCATTG
The DNA here is from genome assembly GCA_004026765.1 of Micronycteris hirsuta. NCBI lineage: Eukaryota > Metazoa > Chordata > Mammalia > Chiroptera > Phyllostomidae > Micronycteris > Micronycteris hirsuta. Next base: position 23,372 of record PVJI01002602.1, read on the forward strand.
GTTTTTGCAGTCAGAAGTTGTGAGGCTCTATTTCCTGGCGCTGGAACACTGGGGTGCATGGCTCGCATGATCCAGCTTTGGGCTTGGATTGCTCGCTCCCCAGGTATCCTTCCCAATTTTTATTCAACACGCATGAACATGGGGCTGCTGTTCTGCTGGCTGCCACCACTGCTCCACTGCCCCTGCCTCATTGTCACTACACCAAGTACTCCCTGCCCTGGTTCTCCATCTCTGCCCCACCTACCTGTCTGGATAAATATGGCTTCTTTAATCCTTGTTTGTTGGATTTCCATATAGTTCAATTTTCTGGCAGTTCTGAGTGTTTTTCATTTTGTTAGTTGTGATTCTTCTTATGGTTGTGCAATGAGGCAAAGTATGTCTACCTGTGCCTCCCTCTTGACTGGAAGTCCTATTTTTCTTTTTCTTTAAAGAATTTATGAAAGAGATGGGCTTTAAACTGCCTTTAAATATAGAAATAAATTTAGTAATGAAGGAAAGTAAGAGATAGATACGATATTCTATTTTTAGCTAAAATATTTAAATTTATATTCCCCTATGAAGAAAAGATTAATTATTCAGATAAGTTGTTACATTTGGTTTATGATATAAATATATATACAATCATATGAAATGGTAATGTCCTATGTTTTAAACATGGGACATTTTATTATGCTTATTAAATTTACCACTGTACTGAACATGTTTTAAATATCCATAAAATATTTTATAAAACACATATATACCAAAAATGTATTAAATTAATTTAAAAAATTGAAAAATTTACTTTTTACAGATTATAACTAAGGATTTTATATACCCACATGTGTTTTAAGTCCTTTTGAGTGTGGTATTAGGATTCACAAGATATATTTGACAACAAATGAAAAATATATTAAAAAAATAAAACTACTTGTGCCCTGGTTGGTGTAGCTCAGTGGATTGAGTGCGGGCTGCGAACCAAAGGGTCACCAGTTCAATTCCCAGTCAGGGCACATGCCTGGGTTGTGGACCAGGTCCCCAGGGGAAGCCATGTGAGAGGCAACCACACGTTGATGTTTCTCTCCCTCTCTTTCTCCTTCCCTTCCCCTCTCTCTAAAGATAAATAGATAAAATCTTAAAAAAATAAATAAAACTACTTGTATAAAATCAGTTTCAATTATGTATTTGTTTTTTCCAAATGTAATAAACTGATAACATTTTTATGCAAAAAATAAATGATTTTCAAATTAAGTAAATGCACATAAACATCCTTCAGGTGATGGAAATTTCCAAATGTCCATGTGATTTTTGTATAGCATAATTTAAGCTGGTTTTTACTAAATAAATAAATAGGAAAATAGCAGTGTGGCATTTGCAGATAACTATGCCTGAGTTGTTATACTAATTTTGAAAAGATATTCACATTTGTTTTATGTTAATTATGTTTGAGATACCATTCATGAAAATTATAGTTTTATATTTATTTATTGTACAATAATCTAAAATTATTTTCAGTCAAAGCCACCTAGAATGTAAATAATGCTCTAAAATTTAAATCTATAGAAACAAATCACATTCCTACCTCTTTATTCATTTCTAAGTGGCATCATATTTGCATGAATAATATAAGTTGCCGCTTATTCCTCAAAGCTAAGTCAATTAACTATATGAATTTAGGATTTTAGCAGTTGTTTTGATGTATTATTTTGCGTTTTATTTTACAAGAATACAAATATATTTTATATATGTACATTTAAGTCATATCCCTAAGTAGCAATTTATAATATTTTGTAAATATAAAATATACTATTAGTACCAAATCATTAAAAAGGAATACAATTTATAAATGGAATGTGTTGTAAGGAAAGTAGAGAACTAATAAAACACAACTTTCTTATGCAGTTAGTTCATTACATTAGAATTTGCTTTTTTGTTAAACAAACAATAAAATTTTATTTTTATTTAGAGATCAGGAAAAAAAGCCTACTATATTTTCTTATTCAATTTCTGTTTTTTTTTTTCATTATCTTGTGTCAGATACTTGACATATGCACACAAATAAAATGAATAATCTATCCAATTGATATTTTTTCTGCACATGAATTATATTCTTTTAAACGGGAAACTCAAAGCCAAAAGTAATATTGTATTATTGGCATATTTAATAACTGACATATCATGAGTATATAATTCTATACTAGTCCATATTACATGTGAGTTTATTTTAAACATAAAAATGTATATTTTTTCTCCCTGAATACTGTCTATATAAGACATGACAATCCACATTACATAAACACTTGTGCTTCATGTGAGTGTAATATAAAGGCAGATTGCGCTGGCCAGTGTGGCTTCGTGGGTTGGAGCATCGTCCCTCAAATGAAAGCTTGTGGGTTTGCTTCCCAGTCAGAGCACCTAGGTTGATGGTTTTATCCCTGATCCCCAGTCCAGGTATATAAGATACCTGGTCTGGGTACATGGGGGAGGCAACCCATCGGTGTTTCTCTCTCTCCCTTCTTCTCTATTCTCTCCCTCTTAAAAGCAATGACACAATGTCCTTGGGTAAGAATAAAATAAAGAAATAAATATGATTTTTAAAAAGTTGATGAAACAGTAATGGTAATAATATTCACACTGAGTTAAATTGTGTATTTGTGTGTGTGTATAAAATCTTTCACTAACTTGGACATTAGGCATACCTGAATTTGCATCCAGGTAAGCTTTGACATTTATTAGTCACCTCAACAGAAATATATACTGTAAATTCCCTTACTTTCCATTGCTTAACCTAAACATTGAAATCAATATTGCTTTAAGGATAAATGTAACCAAATACAGATGGTGCTATACATGCAGATGAATATGTCATTATTGCTCAAGAAGTGTCATACATATGTTAAATGTTAAATGTTAAAACGTATATCTAGATGCAATATAGAATGTTTCAAATTAATATAATAATATCCCAAATGTTTAATATTTAGGCACTGCACAGTAAATACAATCAACCAAATTATCACTCACTGTATCTCTATAAAATAATTATTAATAGAGATACAGTAAATTAAATAATAAAATTAAGATATTTCCATTATAAGGCTAAAATAAAAATATTTTATTGGGAAAATTGTTTAATGTACACTGTACTTTTTACACTATATACCAGTTAGTCTCCTTTTCTTGTTTTATAATGTACACACAAAACATTTCTCCTCACCTTTCTTAGATAATTGTAGTACCTTAGAGCCAATCACTGTGATGGGTTTTGAAAATCACAAACACAGCTGTTTTGTGAGCCATGGTAGTTTGTCTGTCTTCAGTACCACTCCCTGTGATGCTGTCATAACACTTGACTTTTAGACATCAATGCAAATTAGTTTTGTGTGGATGAAGAATGTAGAGCAAAACAAGCAGTGTGTATATAGTGATCCAAATTATTTTATATCTCAAATATGTATAATTTCATCATGTATATTACCGCCACCATGCAGTTCTAGTTCCTATTATCTAAATGAAGGTAGCAATTGTATTAATGAGACAAATGAGTACTTACAAAGGTTCCTACCTGAAAATCAAACCAGGTTTCTTTCCATTTTCCATTCTCAAGGATTTCCAATCTAATGAGAAAAAAATATTGATACATAAAAATGCATAATGTGAGTCTGAGTATGATAAATTTCTAATAGGAGTGAAAAAACTATTAAAATATTTAAGAGAGAGAAATTGCAAATGGAATGAGGAAAAATCATTATTAACAAGTTATTTTAGTAATAAACCTGAATTATTCTAAGTAAGTTTTATTGCCATCGTCAACCTAAACTATTTCAAACACTTTAAAAATATGTCTTCAAACATCCTTACAGGCCATTTCCACATCTAAAATTTAGGGCAGTTATTGGTTTTAACCATACATATTCAGCTACTCACAGAATCTCTTTCAGATAATACATTTCCATTATGATATAACAAATGCATGATCATTGTAGGTCATTAGGAATGCAGATAAGAATAAATAGAAAAAAATAATATCACCCAAAATTCCATAGTTACAAAAATAAAATCTCATTACTTTCAGTATTTAACAGTTTGGGATAATTCTATACTTTACAAAATTAGGTTCTTAGTTTTAAAGTTTGACAATTATATTGTCTATATATTTTTATATCCATTTCTTCTACATGATTTTAATGCCTGATATATGAGCCCCAAAACGGAATTCTTTCCTGGAGGGTGGACCCCTTGTAGTACTGGCTTCTCCCACTAGGTGAGTGCTCTAGGAACCCACCTGTATCAGTGTACCCGCTGGTGTTGTGAGAGGCTGCGTTTGGTTTCAGGGAATTTTTTTAAAGATACGTTCAAAACTCCTACTCATATCTCTTTGAGTATTCAGCAGCCTTTGGTCAAAACGGCATGACCCCCTTGCTCCACCCACCCTATTCACCAGATCTTGTCCAGAGCAACTTTTTTGTTTGTTTGTTTCCCCAGATGAAAAAGTCCTCAAAGGGAAACATTTTGCTGATGTGGAAGAGGAACAAAAAAGGGCAAAAGCACTAAAAGGCATCAAAATCAATGAGCTCAAAAAATGTTTTGAGCAGTCAGAAAACACATCTCAATAGGTGTATTGTATCAAATGGAGAGTACTTGAAGGTGACTGAAGTTTAAACATGTATGAATAAATACACAATTTTTATCAATAAATTATGTTTTGGGGGTCTCTACATATATATACTAAGTTTAATTTCTCCCTTCTCTATTGTTCAATGTGAAGTCATTGACAACACTTTTAGATATTAAACTAGTTAGAGCTCTTTCTTACTATATGCAGGTAGGAAAAAGTAATTCAAAACAATATTACTTTTTAAAGTAAGTAGTCAACCTTATCCACAGTGCTGTTTTCTGTGGTTTCTGTTACCCACATCCAACCTTAGTCAAAAATATTAAATGTCCCCATCCATTGTCATCATCTGTTCCTCACATCCAGCGCTGGCATCATCGTGGCTCAATGATCCAGGATCACCAAAAATGATGATCATCCTCTGATGCATTGTTAGAAGGTCAATAGAAGCCTAACTATAGTGCCTAGGGCATTCACTTCACTTTATCTCATCATGCATTTTATCATCTTACATCATCACAACAAAAAAAGTGAGTTAGTGCAATACTTTGAGAGAGAGACTACATTCACATAATTTCAGCATATATTGTTATAACTGTTTTACTTTATGATTAGTTATTGTTGCTAATCTCTTACTGTGAGAAATTTTACAAATTAAACTTTATCCTGGATATGTATTCATAGGAGAAAAAAACATAGTATGTAAAAGATTTGGTACTATCTGAAGTTTCAGGATTCTCTGGGGGGTCTTAGAACTATCCTCCATGTAATCTTTTATAAAGAACTATAGCAAAAAGGATAATTTGGCCCTGGCTGGTGTAGCTCAGTGGATTGAGCATGAGGTGGGAACCAAAGGGTCCCGGTTCGATTCCCAATCAGGGCACATGCCTGGGTTGTGGGCCAGGTCCCCAGTGAGGGCCATGTGAGGAGCAACCATACATTGCTGTTTCTCTCCTTCTCTGTCTCCCTCCCTTTTCCTCTCTCTAATAATAAATAAAATAAAATAAAATAAAAATATTTAAAAAAAGGATAATTTGTGTCTTCGTGGATTTTTTATATTATCCTCTCAATTGTGATATATTGAAGGTAAAATAATTATGAGGCTTCACTGAAGGACAAGTCTCTAAAATGGTTGACTACTTGACAATGTTGAATTTTATCTATGACTTACGATCCTGGAAAACAGTAAAAGTAAAGAAATCTGTCCACCTTTTGTATTCTGAAAAGACCTTAAATGGCAAAGAATCATCCTTCCTTATATGACTTAAAAAGACTTAGGGATGCCCCCTCTGTTTACCTATGATAAAGACAGACTTAAGTCATTTAAAATTTCCTTTCTTTATTTCATATAGGATTAGCTGAATTGCTTGCCTCTACTGATCAATTAGAATAAAATACTTGTTCACCAAACTATGGTTAAGTTTCTCTACTTCCTCCAGTCCTCTGAATTTAGATTCATCCTTAGCATACAATACCTCCTGAAAATAGCCTTACATCAAATTAAAACTCTTTCTGTGACTATCAGGTTATGCCACCCTTTCATCCAACCCACTTCCCTGCACCTGGATCTTTCTAGCCTTGTTTACTCTTAGTTATAAAAGATAAATACTTTTGCCTAACTCTACAGAAGCTTACAGTTCTGAAGGTCATAGTCCTCTCCCTACTGTAGTAGTCTCTTTCCTGTCCATTGCAATTTATTTTGAATAGTCTCCCCTGACCAAGTCCAGATCTGTTTTTATATTACATCACATTTGAATGAGATCAATATTGTTCACCAGCAAAATATTCATATAGAAAGATCCATCAACACTTTAAAGGGCAGAAACAAAATATTTAGATCAATGTCTGAAATAAATAAAAATGTATATTATAAATAAAATAGTATAGAAAATAATTTATTAAAATAAAGGAACATGTATAAAGGACACACGGACAAAATCAAAGGTGGGTAGGATGAGGGTGGGAGGTGGGGAAGGCTGGGGTGGAGGGAGTGGTGGGGGTAAAATGGAGACAACTGTACTTGAACAACAATAAAAAAGTAAAATAATAAAATAAGATAAAATCACGGCAAATTTGAAACATAAATTAGCTTTCTTTACATTTAAATAAAAACATGAATTATTATTTCACGATAAGCACACACATGCAATACACACGTGGTACCAATACACGTGCACGTTGGCTCTCTCTACATTCCAATATCACATCTCAAGGAATATTGGAATATAAAAAATATTTTCAGCATAGATTAATTAATCTATAAAAGTCCATTTGAAATGGATTTCATAAAGATCAATGGAAAACTCAGGCCATATCCTAAAAGATGCTGGCTAAGTGGAGTAGTAAATACAATGCGTCCATAGGTTGTAAGTGAAAAATTAATCGTTATATAAAGGATCTAAAATAAAAATAAGATAACTTTGCTTACGTATTTTTCCTACACTTTAAAATAAAACTATGATATTGTGTCCGAATTTTTCTTGGCCATTATTCCTATTTCAAAACTAAGATTAGTCATTTCTATTTTAAAACATTTTTAAAAATCTGAAAATATATAGTTTATGTTATGGCTCAGTTTTCTTTGAACAGTCTTCTGAGTGTGTTTTAATTACATATTTCCAGGAATCACACTTTGTTCTCCACTGTATGTCCTCCATAAAAATGTGTTATGTTCTCAAGAGACTTGGATTAATTTAGTGCAGTAATGGTTTAGGGAAAGAGAATGGATTGGTCAATATCTACAAATGGTGATATTTATGTTTATATTACTCCATTTTGCTCAGCTCAACCATGTAATCAGTATGGTACAGGTATCTGCTTTAGCACAAAGATTGTCTACATTATAGCATGGTAATGCAATAGGTTACAGCTTAAAGAGAGAAGAAGAAAAGCAGAGGATTTGCATTGGGTAATAATGTTACAGTGAATAAATCTCAGAAAAGACTACTGCATTTCATGTTATTTTAACTGTACTACCGCATGTTCTATACAAAATATTCACACTGAGGATATGTATCTGTGGTTCACTAAGGGTGCATTAAAGTTTGTGTTATGATTTACAGATAGCTGGTTGGTTATGCTCTAGTACCTAAATTAATATTTTTAATACACAGATTATATGATTTTGATTGTATATTGCTTTTTTGTTTGTTTTTATCCTCCCCCAAGGACATGCTATTGATTTTAGAGAGAGGGGAAGGGAAGAAAAGAGAGAGAAAAACATAGATGTGAGAGAGAAACATTGATCAGTTGCCTGTCCTACAGACCTTGACTGGGGACGGAACCCTCAAACCAGGCATGAGCCCTGACTGGGAATGGATCCTGCGGCCTTCCGGTTTACAGGATGATACTCCAACCAACTGAGCCACACTGGCCAGGGCTGATTGTATGTTCTTTTTATACTTGAGTTCTAAGTTATTACATTCTATAGTTATCAACAATTTAAGGTAATCTTATATTCACAAATATTCCATAATTATTCATCTGCATATACTGAAAATATAAGTGTTAAAAATTTTGTGAAAATATGTGAAATGAATGCCCTTTAAGGATACTATAAGTGCAGGCAAAGTACATATAATGAAATATTTCCCACAAAAATTTAATGCTGAATTATTTCTAGGAAAATCTCATTGGTCCATCAGCTGATGCTAAGGCTTGTACTAAACTCCACATACAAAATCCATTTCTCCCATTACTTCCCCTTCACTCTTGTGTTGTTTCCAAGCTAGTAGACCATGGTTTAATTTCCCAGAGAACAAGAATCTTTTTCTAGGGAGCATTCTAAACTCCAGCAAGCCTCATCAGAAAACTGATAATTGATGAACTGTGTACACATGAAAATCTCTAAAGAATTCTGATAAACTAGTGCATTTTACAGCTTTACGAAGAAAGCCAATTGCTTCCCTCCACTGGGAGTTCTAGAGGATAGAGATCAAGGAAGAGGCTAATATTTACCAATTCAAAAATTAAAGACTACATGGTAAGTTTAGTGTCAGACAGCTTTAATTATTTTTCCCTGCTTTGTAGTTTGGATAGTTTAATCTGGGTTTCCTTGCAGCTGACAACTTGGAGTGAAAAACTGAACAGAATGACAGCACTTACTGAAGCAGATAATGTAGCTCAAAAATGCAGAGACTATTTTCTGGGATGCTAGACAATGTTTTGCATCCCTTTAGTCACCCAACTGAGTGAAAATTCCAATATCCACCGGATGCATTGAACACGAGTAATGATACAGTTTTCTGCACATTTGATTGAGAGAGGAACGATGTACAAATATCTTGGCATAAAATATACAATATTGGTTAAAATTATATAATTTATAATAAAGTTAAAGTATACATAAAGAATCAATGTATATTTTGGATGCAAAATTCAGAAAATATAGTTTGTTCATTACATGTAATGTGTGGACATTTTCATGAATTTCAATTATTTTTATCTTTTCACAGATAATATTGTAGGCAGTTTAGGAGCGTGTAAGAAAGAAAATCTGTATGGTATTCATCTGATGTTAAGAAAAAGATTTCTAGAAGTCTGCAGGTCTAATTGGGTGTTGCACTACCAGTTTGAAGGTCTAATTGTTTAGAAACCTGAGAGCAGCTTCATTAGGGACATGCAATTTCTGTGGCAGAGGAAAACTGCAAGAAGTTGCTTGGTTTGGAAAATTATTTTTTCTATTCTTTTGAAACAGACCCATCATAAGCCATGAGTTAAAATATTGACTTAATTTCATCTTTGTAATTTTTCAGTATATTTTTCCCAACTCACAAAATTTTCCTTGAGCCACTTAAGATCTTTTTAAAGTATTCATATCTTCTTGAATCTCCTGTACATAATACAATGTACTTATTTCTGGATATGGCATTTATTTAATCATTAATTTGTTCATTCATTCATTCAACAATTCATCAGGCAGAGGGTAATCAATTATTACAGATTATGTTTCATGCTTTATATGAGGTCTGTTGGAAAAAGTCCAATTGCTCCTAATATAATGAGAATGGTTTGCAATTCATCAATGTAAACTGTCAGCCAAGGAGAATGGGCTGGATTGCACATGAGTGAACAATGACGACTTCATTGTACTAGTCTGTGGGAGTGGTAGGCGCCATTGAGTGAGCATGTGTACTCTGTGGCCATAACACTCAAAATGACTGAATTAGTAAAGCAATGAATCTGCATCACATTTTGTGTTAAGCTTGGACATTCCTCCATGGAAACTATTCATTTCGAAGATTAAGAAGGCTTTGGGGAACAATGCTGTGAGTGCAGCACTAACAGTGTGGAACAGATGCTTCAAAGATGGTTGAGGATTTGTTGAAAGTGATTCACATTCTGGAAGGCCTGCAACAATCAGAACACCTGAGAATGTTGAATGTGTACAGGCTGAAACCAACAAAGACTGGCAACTGTTGGAGAGCTAGAAACTGAACTGGGCACTCCAAAAATTACTATGTCTGAGAGTTTGATGTAGGATCTTGGGGTGAAACGTGTGGTGGCAAAATTTGTCTCTCTGCTTCTGCTACCAGAGCAGAAGGAAAATCATGCTGCAGTTGCTAATGACTTGATTCAAACCACTACCAGTGAGCCAGATTTCCTCACGGAGGTCATAACTGGAGGTGAATCATGGGTCTTTGCCTATGATCTAGAAACAAAGGCCCAGTCTTCCTTAAAGAACTCACCTGGTTTGCCATGCCCGAAGTCCCAGAAAGATCAAGACCACATTAACTATGATTTTTGATTTGGAAGGTATTGTCCATGATGAGTGTGCCCCTCCAGGCTAACAATTAATAAGGACTACTACTTCAGTGTTCTTCATTGAGAGATGCAATATAATGAAAATGGCCACAGCTATAGGCAACTGATGATTGGCAGCCTCATCTCGACAACACACCCACTCACACATCAGGTCTTGTGCAGAGTTTTTGGTGAAACATCAAATCACCTAGGTGGCTCAGGCCCTCACAGCCCAGATTTGGTGCCCTGACACTTCTGGCTTTTTCCAAAATGAAAATCACCTTTGAAAAGGAAGAGATTTCAGAGTCTCAATGAGATTCAGGAAAATATGACAGGGCAACTAAGGGCAATTACAACAACGGATTTTGCAGAGTGCTTTGAACAGTGGAAGAGATGGTGGGAGAACTGTGTGAGGTCCCTAGCTGTCTACTTCGAAGGGGACTGAGGCGCCCTTGTCCTGTGTACAATGTTTCTTGTATCGTGTATTTTCCTCAGTAAAGGTCTCTATTTTTCATATTACATGGGTGGATACTTTCTGGACACATCTCATATTAGACCTTGAAAATTCAAATATCAATTAAATTTGGACATTGCCTTAGTAAAGCTTATTGTGAAACAATTTCTATTTCTCTGAAAGTCCTTATTGACTTACTTTTGGAACATGTGATAGAGTCTTTAACAAAACTTACTACATTAGTCCGCTTTGCTATAATAAAAGTCAGCGGCTTACGAAACAATGAAGTTAGAGACTCTGCTCCTACTCCATTCTCTGTTCTCATTTCAGGACTCATATTGAAGGAGAAGCCTCCAAGGCTATGCCATTCATGTGATAGAGAGTAAATTGCAACAGACTTGGCAGAAACACACATTGCTTTGAAGCTTCTTCTTGGAACTGCCGTATGTCATTCCCTCTCTTACTGTTTTGGCCAAAGAAAGTCATGTAGAAAAGCCTGACAATAGGGGAGGATGAACTCTGTCGTCCATTAGGGAATATGCATTAAGGAA